>JAQFXM010000243.1:0-59998 GCA_034693345.1 Entomobrya multifasciata
TTTCTGTTTCTACATTTAAAGATAACCCAATTACTCCACTAGAGATAATTAGTGAGCAAAACGTGGGCAAATAGACACAGACGTGTTTTTACTAACCTAACCAATAAACGTGTAAAACTTGTAAAGATACGCAAAATTACAAATTGTACACCGCACCACAGTTTCCAACAAATTTCCAGATACAGTTCACACGTGTGTTCCAAAAAAGTGTCACCTTTCCACTCTCCACTCTCTGGAAATTATATTTATGTATTTTTCCACAAAAAAACAATGAGGAATAATAATTCTCTGTTTTTTATCCAAGTCAGGTAAGTTGTGTAATTAAATATTACACCTTTATATATGTGCCAAGCCTTGCGGATAAACTCCAACTAAAATATTAAATATGACGCAGATTATTTAATGCAAAGCAATTTATTCCAAATCACACCTCACCTTTTAGTCGTCAACCAAAGCTACCAAAAAAAACCCAGCACACTTTACTTCATACACGACACACACACACACACACACTTCAATTAAAATAATGATTTGCTAAATATAAAACAGCAGTTAATATTACAACCAACTTAACTTTGGCGAAAAAAATGCATTACTAATCATTAATGATAATGATAAATATAAAACATAACGTAACACATTTTCGTTTATAACACCAATCAAACCAGTCAGTCTCCACCTTATAACTTTTATTATGAATGTTGAAAAAAAAGTTAATGTGTGTATAATATATTTACTTTGTCATAATCTGAGTAACCGATATCCATGTAAGTAAATATTAATAAGGCGAAAAGGGTGGTGGATAAATAAAATAAAAAACTGGTGGCCTGAGTGTCGTTCGTGCCTATATACTCAGTAGTTTACTAAATAGCACGAGTAAAAAATTTGTGTGCGCGAGAGGATAATAATGGCGATGATGATAATGATAATAAAAAAATGTTGAATGTAGTTAAATAATAATGGTAGTATACCTTAAATGTAGTAACGTAACCTAACTAAGTAAGATGATTGTATGCAGTGTAATGTTAACTTTGCACAGAAAGAGCTTTGAAAACAACTGAAACTTGGATAAATGTTGAATATGTTTTGTTGCATTAAAATGTATTGTGATTTGAGATAATGGTGGCGGTGGCGGCGGTGATGATGATGGTAGCGTGCATCATCATCGTCATGATCATGTCATGCTAATAGTTTAGCTGGAAGGATGATGATGATGATGGTGGAAAAATGGATGGAGAAGAAGAACAAAGTGTTTTTTTAGCTTGTTTGCCTCTTTTTTTGGGGCTTACAATAAATTATAATTATCAATTCTACTCGATATGCTCTCTTATGTTAACTTCAGTTAAGTTATATTTTTTCTGGTGGACTGGTTTTAGCTAAATGCTAAATAATTTTTATGATGATAATGGTAATGTTGGTTTGGTAAATAGCTAAAAACTTAACAAATATACCTACCTATTATTTATTCTACTAAATATTTTAGCACACTGGTGGTGGTGGAGGAGAGTGAAAAAACTGTTATTTGAACTGTGGACAAAATCTGCTCTGCATCCAATTCCAATCCAGCAAACAGCAAAGCATTAAAACACAAAAGACTTAAAAAATCTTTTTAGCAGTTATCTTTCATTATAGTTAGTTAAAGCTTTAATATGTATTTATGTATGGCTGGTTTATTTTATTTTTTTGAGGAGTTAAGTTTAATGGCAGTAAAAAATACTAAACGCCTTCTCATATGAAGATATGTGGACCATGAAAAAGCTTAAAAATTTGTTAGATGGGTATGCACACATGTTAACTTTTTTTATTATTTGCAGACACTCAAACTCAAATCACATCCACAATCCACACACACTCCACACAGGAATCATTACGTGCAACGCAACACAGAACCATAACCAACCAACCAAACAACAACTGGTTTAGTTTAATCATCGTCGTCGTTAGTTTTAAAAAAATAAATATGGTATGTAACTCGACATCCTGTTTAGTTTAGTGAGTGTGTGGCGGCGTCGCTGTCGCTTGGCTTGTTCTTGGTAAGCTTAATATTAACTGGAAATATTTTTGCTACATGGTCGTGTGATATGATATATAGTACACATGGAGCACTGTATGTGAATTTATGAATTGAATATAATATTCATATATAGCAAGCTTTACTACAATTTTTTTTATGTTATAACTTAACTAACTTGGCTTTTAATGCTGCTTTTTTTAAGTTGTCAGTTAATTAGACACACACGAAATAACATGTAGGCATGCCATGCGGGGTTCAGTGAGTCAAGTCATTTTACACAATGATTATTTTGCTCGGTGCAGTTTGGTTAACTAACTAACATAAAAAAAGCTTTGCTGGATTTTTTTTTACAATAGTCAATGGGATGATGGGAAATATCTAAATGATAAGTTTTTTTAATGGTGGTTTGGTTTTAGAGAGTTTAGTTTTATAATTTGCGTAGTAAATGCAATACAATAAGTAGAGGGACACATGGAGGAGATAGATAATATTTTGTGGTTTGGTTTCATTTCCAATTGAACTGAATCCAGTAAAAGCTATTATCATCTAAACATAACTATTATGACATGACTATGACTATATGTGCAGCAGTAGAGCATAGGGCAATGCAATGAGGCTATGTAGATTTGGAATGGTAAATGGAACATTTTTTAATTACTCTTTTGTCAGGATGTTCACCAATTTACATTAATTGTCTGTTAAACTAAATATCTTTTTATGTAGTAAGTTCGTTCACATAACAAGCTTGACGGACTAATGGAAAAATTCACAGAACTAAAAATAATAATCACAGTTAAGTTAACCACGAACAACTTCCTCTGCGATCTCTGCAAAAATATATAAGTTATCTTTAAAATAGCCAGAAAATAGAACGCTCTCTTCTCTACCCACCTATCTCTTTACCTAGTAAAAAGCTGTATTGAATATTATAGATCTGCACTTGAAACTGAAGACGACGCTTTGACGGTTGTTACACTTTTTATTACTTTGTTACGAGACATTCTCTTTGTCATTGTCAAGTGAAAAGAGGAGAAAAAAACTGGCAGACTGGCACACACACGAGGATTTTTATTACTGAAAAGATGCATTTTTATGAGAGATGCTAAAATATCATACAACATACATTACATTACAAGGCAATATATGCAATTCCCCCAAAAGAAATTATTTTAGCATAATAATGCATATATCCCTTCCATATAATTTCCAAATAGGTGTGCATACATTTTTTCCCCAACAACCCTACTCACAAAAATTATATGTGTACTTCACGGTGTGTTGGTGGCAGTGGCAGCCGACGACGGACAAAGAACCATGCCATCGTGAAAAATGTGAAGAGAGAGAGGACCCAACCTTGAAATTTCATATCCTTTTTCCATTCCATCAAAACCAGCAAAAAAATCTCTTCAAAAAGTGTTGTCCCCTAAGCTTGCAACAATCAGTTTCACGTAACTAACAACAAAACTAACTACACCTAACCTACCTAACAGCATACATCATACCATGGCTTTTAGGTGCAATGCTAGAAAAAAGATAATGACTGGGTACAAGACTTTTATAGTCAAAAGGAACAAGGGAAGGGGACGCTGCATGATACTCAAAACTCGTAGTTTGTAATTTGTAAGCTGATTTACTACTTAATGCGATGGGATATAAGGCTTGTATATGTATATTTGCTTTGCTTGAAATACATACGCATTTCCAGTCGTCTTTTTTTAAACAAAGCTAATTTTGTTCTATGTTTTCGTTCGGTTCCCACGTTTCTTTATTAAAACAAAAGGCTTACTTTTATAGCTTAGCGAAATGAGACATTTTTTTGTTTCATGTTTCAAATTATTGTGGAATGTGAGTGCAAGTGTGTACATACATGATGTACATATATGTATATCTGCAACCGACGACGACCACACTTGACTGTTTTAGAGAACCCAAAATCCATTAATTTTTAAGAAGTATGCAAGAGAGAGAGAGCACACATTCATTGATTGTATTACTACAGACTACACGATAACAAAACAACGTGAGGATTTTTGACCGATAACGTTCATTCCACTGAATAAAGTAAACTTTACACATGTTTCATAATGAACAAGAGAAATAATATAAGTATCTTGTCGGTACAATGTCCTCCACACACACGGAAAACAAGTGTATGGACATGGACACGATGCCCTGTCCTGTCACAAAAAACCGACAACGACAAGAAAGAAATGCTTATCTGCAGCAAGCCTTCTGTTACTTTCCAACACACACACAGTAATCGATAAGCTTGTTGTGAAAATTCATTCATTCAATTTTCTTGCGACGTAGTAAAAAAATATAGAAAGCAGGTATTTACATAGATAGCAAAGCTAAATAACTTTACTAAAGGCCATCATCACAAATGCAAAAAAAAAACTATAATTTGATTGATTTTGGAAGGGTAACGACACTGTATGCACTACACTACAAAAGAGAGAAATATCAATAACTACGCAATTTTCTCTCTATTAATATTTTATGATGGATGACAAAAAAAGTATGATAGCAGCAGAGGACAGACAGACAGAGAGAGAAAGGATAAGGTGTTTTGTTTGTGATGATGATGTGATGACAATGACGATATGAAGAGCTGAGCGGACGAGGAGCATAGTGCAAACAGGAAATGCAAACAAAAACCCACCTTGAACCCTTTTTGCGAATGCAAAGGTTGATAGAAAAAAAGGTGATGCACTTTTGATTTGATCTGATCTCCGCAAATCAAAATTGACGATTTTTGTCTTTGTGTAAAAATATATTTTGCACAATGACTGTGGACACTGACTTTTTAGTTTATATTCCTTATTGGCTTGTTTGTAAGCACAAGAATCCAATCACACACGTTTTCCGGTGAAAGTGATTGGGACTTTTTTTTGGAGAAACTGATTCCAATTCAATTGGTACACTTGTATGGATGGCAAATGCGAAACACAGAACCTTCTCCAACAGTGGAAACTAGATTAAAAATGGCGATGCGATACTGATGGAATTTATTTTTTTGGCAATTGTATGAGACGATATACAACGAGTGATTATAAAGATGAAGAGAGAGAAAAAGGTTAAAATCTCTATGCTTCTAAGAAAGCACACCACCTCTCACATAAATATACTTGAAGCACATCTAGTCTCGACAACCAACCAGCATCGAGATTAAAACCTAACGACCGATATTTATCTTAAATGCTTGTGTAAAAGTATAGCGCAGAACATACTAACAGACATTCACCAACCACACACCACAATCATTCCTTCATTTAGAGAAACAAGAAGAAAAAGAGAGCATTAGTCAAATAACACAAGTAACTAAAAAACTATACACACCGAGAAACCCGAGAAAATGGGAATTCCTGCTGTAATGTTTGTGTGTGTTGTGTATATAGCGCACTAAGTAAACTGCTTGTGCTTTTAATATACATAAAAAAATATACTAATTTAGCTTTAGGTAGAAAATATAATGATATTACGTATTACATTTATATAACGACTGCAATGATGAAGATGATGATGACGATGACGATGATTATATTTTGCAGCACATCAACAACTCAACTGAACTGAGAGAGAATCACAGGAACACACTTTTATTATTTTACTCTCCACAGGCACAACAACTTATATAGCTTGTTATAACGATCTTTAAATTGGCTGGGTTAACATCCGTTTTGGGTCTCAACAGCTCTTCTCCCCACAAAAACAAGAGCTCACACTTTTTCCTCTGTCTTCTACGTTAACTCGGATCCACAACTAAACTAAACAAGGGTCTCTGCTCCCTCCTGTTATTATTAATATTTTTTCGATCCTACTAGCTTCACTCGCGTCACTACTGCTTTTGCTAGTGCTCTGCTGTTACCACCATCACGAGAGCAGTTATAAGTAAAATGTTGATGGTATATGTGCACTTGCAGCTTAAAGACACGACAACGACACGACGCAGGGCAAAAGGAGAAAAGACTCCACTAGTCAAGTCAGCTATTATACTTGACTAACATTAAAGGGAACAGAACAAAAAGTAAAGTCGCATAGTTTATTAGCGAGAAGAGCGAGAGTGGTTGGTTTGCTGTGTGAGAAGTTTCATAGCTTTGTCATGTTCCTCACTTCTCTCACAATCACCCCCAGTGCTTATACTCTTTGGTGCTCTCCTGGAAAAAATGGAAATGCCAAGTTTTTTTCCCTCAACTAACTTGGGTAGACGTTAGTAAAATGTTGGTTGGTGAAGTGGAAATGCCTTAGAAAAAAATAATAGTAAAGTACTGGCAGTACTGCTGGTACTGCTTGCTGTTGCTCTTCTACTATTCTCCTAGCAAACTATAAAGTCAAGTTTAAAAAAATAGTGAACTAGCAACTACTATGATCATGATCATCATCAACATCATCATCATCGCATCACAATAATAAAAGTACACACACACACATGCACACACACACGTTCATATCGTATCTCTCTTTCTACTACACTCCGACATTCTGAGAATTGCTTTGAAAAGTACAATGAGGACCATCACCGAATGCAGGAGTTTTATAAGAAGAATTGGATCCCTATTTTCATCATCATCATCAACAGCATCATGCCTTACAGGAGATTTCCTTTTTATTCTCACCACCACCACCACCACTTCTCTCTATATAGAAAACAGAGAGAAACAACAAAGAAAAAGCGAGAGAGAGAGAGATGCGCTTTATAACATCAGGGGTATACCTACTCACATGGATATAATGCACATTCATACATCACACCTTTGAAAAACATGACGATCATTTTATCCATTGATACAAACATACATACATAAACTCAGACATAGGTGTATATTCCATGAATGTAGATACATGTGTCTGACTGAACAATATATATATTTTATACATACTATATGTACCGCTCTTTACATCACACTTTTACAGAGAAAAACTTTACAATCCTCCTCTTCATCTCTCTCTCTCTCTCTTTCCACTTCTCTTGTACCCCGTGTCCGTATCCGTTTGTTTGCGAATGGCTGAAAAAGAGTTGGCTGGTGGTGGTGGTGGTCTGGTGGCAGAAGAGCGAGTGGAGTGAACAGAGATGCTTTTGTGGAGAGAGATGGAGAAGATGCTACGAAGAAGACGAAGAAAGATGCGAGATGCGATGATCATTTTGTTATTTGGGATGCTGCTGCTAACTAAATGTAAGATCCCTAACTTAAAATACATTATAGTTATGCGCATCATCATCATAACTTTAATATACTTTTTTATTATGTTGGTTCCTGCGCGGAAATATAAAGAAGCTTGTCTTTTCTTCGTCGTGATGATGCGATGTTCTTCAATAGTTATTTAAGTGTAACGAACGTAACCAATTTTTTTTCTTTTGGATGATATGATATAAGCTTTGCCGGAGGAGCCATTTTACCAGTGAAACTCTGAACTGGTAAAGGATGTTGAAGGAAAAAGCAACTTTTAGTTCTCTTCTTCGTGTGTCGTTTTCTTTTTTTATGATGAGTGTAGTTTTGTTTGAATAGGTATACACATTGAAACATAAAATGTTCATTGTATATGAGGCATGTTATGTTACATTAGTAGACAGAGACGTTAAAAAAATGATGATGATGAACAAGACAGTCTGCAAGAAGCACTATTATTATTACTTAAAGTATGTAGACAGATGTGTGTAAAATAAATGTGAATTCACAAGAAAACTACGCAGAAGACGCTAACTAAAAGGGAAACGGTTCCGTTCTTAAGTTCTTTTCGTCATCTTCCAAAAGAAAAAAAAATCTTGAAAAGTCAATACTTAAAAGTTAACTTTTATGTCTTTTGCAGCAGTGTATATTTTATATACCTATCTGGATATATGTTTAAATTATTAATATCCATACAATTTTCATATAATATCGTGATATTTGTACTCGTTCGTACCTTAAAAAATTTAATAATCTTGAAAGATCGTTCGTTTTTCTGTTTTAACATATTTTTTTATGATTTTATGAGCTTGTCATGTTTATTACGTATGTATACCTTAAATACAAAATATTGAAAGGAAATTATTTAGCATTTTAATACTTTTTGGTTGGATTCACATAAAAATCATTTTTTCTTCTTTTAACTTGACAGCCAAACAGTGTAGAGAGAACAGTAGAAGCAATCTTCATTAAAACTTTTTTCTTCTTTGAATCCAGCAAAGCTACAAACAAAAGATTCAACTGATACGCTGTGCACATCTAATATTTAATTAAACATTATTACTCTAAACATTATACAAAGACAGATGTATGAATATTTCCTATTATTACTTCATTCTCTTTTATTAACTTGGCTTAGTATGGAGCAATAGTTAGGTTTTTTCTTTTAACCTTTATTTCATTTTGCACAGACGAAAAATTGTAGACATGCCTATTATACAGTGTACTGTAGAACGTGGCTAGGTATAAATTGTAATTATTAAGATGAGCTCACCTCCACATTTAACTGCGCAAGCCTATTTTTCAAAAAAACTTTTAACTTGTTTTGCTGTTTAGTTTAGTTGACTGGCGTGTGTAATGTAATAGCTTTTTTAGCAGTGATGGCCGTGTGGTGGGATTACTTCATCACTCACGGCATCTGCTCTTGGTTTTCACTCCGTGTTCTCTTCTCCTCCGCAATTATATTACGTATACCAGTTAAAAGTTAAGCTGAAGCGTATTAAGTAAAGTAAGTTATATTATTGTTATGCTACATTTATTTTTTCTCTTTTAACTTAAAGGGCAAAAAAGACGATGTGTGATGAGCGAAACAGTGAAGAAGACATGATGATGATGATGATTATGGGCTTCACGCGCGGGCGTAGTAGAATTTAATGTATTACATATTTAGCCAATACCACTACCACTTTTATTTCTTGCAGCAATAAAAAACGACCAGGGGAGTAGTAGACTTGCTGGTTGGACTATAAGTTAATGGTAGAGAAAATATTATGCAGTAGAATTTTTGGTATGGATTGTACTTCTACACCAGTATTTTTTGGCTTCTACTAGCTTTATAGTTAAGTTAATGCTTCGTTTCTTAATAGTAACGCTGGTTTTACTCTACTAGTCTTGTTCTTGTCGTTTCGTTGTCGTTAATACTAAAAGTACTATAAAACTATGTGTGTCTACATTACATTTGATTATTTACAGCACAGTAGTACAAAAACAACTATAGTAAGTAATATGGTTTCATTTCATATGGAGCATTAGATTTCCTGTTCATATCGTTCCTGTAATTTTGGATTGGATTGCTTTAGTTTCACTCTGCAAAATGCTTATAGGATTTTTTTGTGGCGCTGCGCTATAATTTGGTAATAGAGCTACATAAGTTGGATTATAATAGCAGTTTGGTTCATTATTGGAACAACTTTTATGATGTGTGTATATTTGTAGTTAAAGAAGTTAATTGCCAAAAAAAATTGGGAGACGGGCATAGTAAAAAGGAGACGGACGGGTGCGTTATGTACGTAGGTTTGTTATTTCCGTTCTGACTTTTATGGAGCCGTTCAATCTGTATGTGAGCCATTTATGAAGATTTTTTATAGCAAGGTGAGATTACACAGTCTTCTAGCTACATTGTACATGATCTAATCCACCACTGACCTTTATTTGTACAGCTTTTCTCTATACCACGATCAAATTGCAATGCAATGCAGTGCATAAGCAAGAGCAAAAAAAGATTTGCATGCTTTCTTCCAGGAATTTTCGCGAAAGTTGGAGTATCGGTCAGTTCAGTACACAGCTTTTTTCCCTGTTATTTCTTCTTAAATCTTATGTGCATGTAGCCATTCTAGTTTTGATGTTCGGTGTACAATTTATCGAGCTCCGACCTTTTTCTAGTAATTATAATTATCATTCATTTATAATGGTAGCCCACACATACACAACAAAAATAAGAAAGAGCATCATAACCATCGTACATGAATGGATCTCACATCTCACTGTCAACCCACCAAAAAAGCTATCCAACTATCTGTCATTGACATTGGCAGTTGGCTGGTCTTTGTACTACAACTTTTGTACACGTAACAATCTCAACTTGGAACAAGATTCCATTTTCTCTACTCAGCTCAGAGCTCTTCACTGAACTTATGTCTGTCTGCAATGCACTAAAAAGTAAAAAATCCCATATTCCCATGCATCACACATTTATAATAAAACCATATCAAACTTTATAATGTGGTATTTTCTTTTGATGTTTGATAATATGAACATGGACAGACAGAGAGTAAAGCTTGCACTCTCATGAAAATCCACCCGTGAATGAGAATGTGAAATGAACAATGACGGAGAGTGGAGAAGGCAAGGCAAGGTGAGGAGTGAGGAGCTGAAGAAGAAGAGAGGAACAAAGAGGAATCGGTTGAATAGCCCATCATGTCATCATGATGATCATTATGCCATGCCAAACAACTAGAGAAATAAAAGCTTAGTTTTGCTCTGCAAAAGTCAAGAAAAGACAAGTCGTGTTGCTTAACTTCAATAAAACTTCACACGACGATAGCAAGCTTATTAGTTGATATCAAAAAAGTTGATGTAAGGATTTCGAGGAATTTTCTTTATTACACACCTATTCAGCTACTACTCTCCTTAATTATTTTTACTTTTACAAGAATTTCATAAAATATGTGTATCAACAACTCTTTATTATAAAACGAGAGAATTAATCAATATGACTATATGACTCACTCCCATTTTTTTGATTCATCATAAAACAAAATGTGTAATATCCGTGCAGAAAAATGTATGAACACCCAAAAAGATTTAATGACTCTGCATTTCGTGCAGGGGTTTGGTTTGCTTTTGCCAGGCAGGCCCTGCATGCGATGATTGTACTTTGTATTTGTACCGTTCGTTTGTTCACAGTTTGTTTGCAATTTTTGCTTGTATGACAAAGACCGCATACCATACACCATACCAATACCACTGCATTAGTAACAACAATTCAACTTGCAAAACTAAATACTAATTACTGTACAAAGCATACACATCAACTAAATCCGCTCACTCAAAAAATGTAAAGTTGATTATTTTTGATCATTTAAATCAAAAGAGTATAGCAATTTAGCCTCAGGGCCAACGAGTGGTTAGGATTTAGGCCAATTTTTTACAACAGCGTTAATGAGAATATGAGACAGGAGGACACATTTTTTTGTACATAAGCGACAATGAGGGCGGGCGGGAGTACACTTTTGGGAAAATTATAAAGAATTACGAACAATGTGCCTAACAAAGTCTAATTATTTTTTATTTGGTTCAATACCAAAAATACACGTTATATAAAACACATTAAATACATTATAATTTAGTTCCACACATGAGAGATGAGATTCGAGAGTAGCAAACCAATAGCAAGGACAAAGGTGTCTAATGAAATGAATGCGAATGAGTGAACACCCTATGAAAAAAAATTCTAAGGCTGCTACCAACTGATTCACAAAATTATAGCTCATGTTGGTGGTCTCTCTGGTCTAGTCGAAAATACTCCTCGTGACACTCTGTGCAAAGCAATTTTTGAAATTTGTTAATTAATACATAATATACTGGACAAAGATAACTTACATTATTTAGCTCTCCAGAAGTCCACGAGGAAATAAGTATAGCAAATTTTGGATAAACTCTGGTCTGGACAAAATATTATGATGACTGTAGAAATTGCAGGGAACAAAGTAATATGTATTTTTTGATGATCTGATCATCCCCACCACTGGAACACAATAACAAACGTACAAACACTTTGTGACAATAAACAGTGCGTTAACATCCAATCCACCAACAATGGAAACAATGGAAAAATTCTCTGACTAAAACGTTTTTCATTAGCTTCATAGATCAAAAAAATTTGTTGCCAACTTGAAAACGACAAACTAACTAACTAGCATCATGGACGATGACGACGTGAGCGAGACTACAATGATTAGGATTATTATTAGCAAACGGATATTTGTACATTTATCATGATGTACGTTCAAAAACTAATGTATGTAAAAAAAATTGTCGTTTGTTATACGCGTAGGTAGACTTTTAAGAGCGTATCTTGTAGCTTACATTACCTTTACATACATACATATTATTTTTAACATGGACGCGAGCTATAAGCTTCTAAACTCACGGGCAGTAAAAAATGGACACATTACTACATACTTAGTTTACAGGAGGAAAAATATACATTATCATCATGAACCATTAAAGTTTTAACTAACAAACCAGCTTTTGGATTAAAAGTAAAGGTTGTACCCCCACCACCACCAGTCCACCAAGCATACATTGTATTAGAAGGTACGCTAACTAAATGTACATTCAAAGTTACTTTGAAAAACTACCTTTTTTACTGCGTTTCAAACTTAACCATGTTGCAAATGGTACAAATGATGCCATCCATGCAGGCATGGTCTCCTCTGACTGACGAAGAGCGAGGGTACATTGAACACAATCATCATCATGATCATCATCATCGTCATCACATCATCATTTATTATTACCATTATGGAACCAGTATTAAAAGTTGAATATGCGATATGGCATTAGAATAATATAAAAATGTTATCATCTCTCTCTGAAACAAGGAATCAACATAACTAGTAAACCAAACCAACCAACCATTTTTGTTCCTTTCGCTCCTCCATCAACTTTAGCATCATCAACTGCTCTGGTGGTGCTACTATTATTATCAGCCAGCAACATCAAGAAAAAAATGTAAAGCAGAGCGAATGAAGAGAATATATAAAATAAAATTGTTTTATCAAAAGCAAGTTAAAAAGTTGCTAACTAACTACACTTTTAGCTTACAGCACAAAAAATCTTCCCCCTAAAAAAGCATATTTTAGTGCGCAGGTAAGCCTTAAAAAACTAACTAAGTAAAGAGCAAGTTTTAAAAAAATGGTTAGGACAAGACAAGTATAGCAGCTGCTGTGTTGTCTGCTATGTCTAGAGCTATTACATTAAGTCTGTATACTAGACCAGATAAAAAAGGTAGACAAGCCATGTGAAATAAATGCAGGTATGCAGCATAAAGTAAAGGCGGTTAACGTAGCTAACAGCCAAGTAAGTTAAGCAGTGAATGTTGATAACGTTCCTGATTATGATAATAATGCAATAGTAAAAAAAATGTCCATACATATACATCAGATCAGAGTTCGTCCATGCCAAGCAACATAGTACTGGCAAAGCAGCCCTTATTTTTAGTAAAATGCATGGAAAACATGGTGAACTGACTGAACACAAGCGACAAAATGCAAGAATGATGATGATGGAGGAGGCAGGTGGTATGGTAGAGTGTGGGCTTACGGCTAAATATGTAAGTATACCTATGATTTTACTACAGTAAGCGTAGAAAATAGTTAAGTATATGGGATATCATCATCATCATCATCTCTCCCAAAAAATATCCTACCTATCATTTATTAGTATACATTGTATACACTCTCAGGAGCAGCAGTACCTAAAAAAATCTAAAGGTATGCAGCTGCTATACTTTTATCATCTTTACTGAATTGAATTGAACTGACTGAAGAGACGAGAAGGAGCATTAACACAGGTAAAAATTTAACTGCGATGTAAAATGTTTGTCTGCCTTTATTTCATTTTTTTGTTAACTAAACTAACCATACACCCTCCACAATATTTTTCTTGTCATTATGATCATCATGATCATCATTGTATATTTCCAAGTGTTGATCTGCTGGTGCATTACTACATGTTATATTTGCCAGAAGAAGTAAACTAATTGTAGAATGTGGTACCGCCTGAGAGCTGATTGTAAAAATTGTGAGAGAACAGCATCTCTTCTCCTCTTGAGATATTTTGTACATGTAACGCTTATTGTACGCTTTGTTTTGTCCTCCTTGTTCAAATTCAAATCTTTACTAAATATACCTACAATTTTTTTTCTTGTCCAATTTTCTTTCTTTGACTTGACTAAAGCTGAGCTCTCTTCTGCTCCATCATCTTTTTTGATCAGAGATTATATTACCTGCATTCCTACTTACATACCTTTACCTGTAATCAAATACTTACAAAACGCGCTCATTCCTTTCAATTCTTTTCTTTTTTTATAAATCGCTGTTATCTTTTTTATACTTGATATATATTATAGTTAAGTTAATGCTTGGTATAATTTTTTTTCTTGATTTTTAATGCATGTACATGCATAACATTAAGAATATTTATTTGGGGGAAGAATATTTTTCCATATTGAATGATGGTGGTGTGGTGTGTGGAGTAAAATATGTTAATATGCCTGGTGGCGATTAGTATATTTTGTTAAGGGGTTGACGAAAAACGGAGGAGAATCAGAATAAAAATGATTCACGATGTCGATTTGAGAGTTTGTGTAGGATTAAAAATTAAAATGAAAAATAATATAGGAAAAAAATTAAACACACTTTAGAATCATGACGAATAAATAATAATCAGAGAGAGAAAGAAAAGGACGTTCATCTTTTATAAAACGTGGTAGGATTGGCTGATGGTAGAGTAATGCAATTATAATGGCTAATTGTTGCTCTCAAGAAATTCAACTGTGGTCATCGCTTCGTCATCGTCATCACCTCTCTCATCATCATTGTTACATTAATATAATGATGGTGTATTGTACCATTTTTGTATCCGACGAGACTCGAGAGAATGAATGCTTGTTCTTCTTGGAACGTTAAGTAAGTGTAGCATTTTTTTGTTGAATGTTGCTTGCATTATAATATGTAATGTAGCTTTTTGCTGGATACTGCATTTTACGAATGATGATGGGTAGTAGTAAAGTTAGGTATAGTTATAGTGCATGACGGTTGTTGGTTTGGCCTTGGACTGGTTTGAAGACCCTAAATCTCAATTAAAGAAAAGAACAGCGTGGTCGCTTGATCTTGTTGCTGGTAAATAAAAGCTAAGTAATTTTTTGGGGGAGATGGCTCTGATGTCGGGGGTTTTTGCAAAATTAAACAAGATATTTATCCGGGAAACTTGTGGTTAAGAATGGCATGGTAGAGTAAAAGAATGCAGGTGTGTTATGCAATTTTTTGGTGTAATTCTTTAAGATATGTCAATGAACAGTTTGAATGATGTTGCTTTTGAATTGCAGTTAGTGGTGTCATTATTGTTACGTGGCAGAATGGGATTCTCGGATATGACACATACTTTTGGATGAAGTACAAACAGTAGAAAATAAATAAATGCATGGGACTGCAACGCTGATTGAGGATGACTAAACTGTATTTAATATCGCTGATGTTTGTGAGGTGGCATATCGAAATTCTGGCTGACTCATCTCATTCTAAAGCATAATCCAACTTTTAGTACTTTGTTACAGTTGAGTAGTTGTCGTTTGATTGGGGATTATAAGGAGGCGACAGGTATTTGATTTCATGTAACTCAAAAAATATATGCAGCTTTTATTTATAAACGATTTAAAAGGTAAAAATTTAATAAAATAAGCGAGTTCAATGATACACTTACCTCTGATGCACCATGATTTTACCTGTCCTGAATTTACATGTCTCAGAGGAATCTGCTTGTTAAATAAACACTACTTTATTGATATTAAGTACTTTGGACGTAAAAATACAACTAAATAGTGTTTTAATTCAGAATTACTTGTATGACATTTCGCTTCCTTGCCTTTTAGAATATAAAACTTTACTTAAAGTTTGGAGTTTTTAATAACGCGAGTAAAAAATAAATGCGTGCCTTGTATTCAAAAAGGGAAAGTTTTGAAAGTAATTTTTAAATTCACATGAAAATGAACCAAAACCAAAGATAATTTTTAACCTGTTTAAACTAAATGTAATGTCTTCCGTGTTAACCTAAATTCCAATTATGATTCAATTATTTAATGTACCAATCTTTTTATGCAGCTTGACTTAAATTTCTATAACTGTAGTGTTTATGCAATCCAATTTATACGCAGCAAAAAGTTTGTGCATGCCTGACCACACATCGCATTGCAAAGCAACACAGATTAAAATTAGTCAAACTGTTTTAAATAGGAGGATGATGAAATTGAAAGAGTCAACTTGGTCATTCAAAACGTTCTGCTTTATTAAACGGTACGTTCGAAACAAACACAAGCATAAAACGTATGCATTTTGTTTTGGAGTCACAGTCACATGCCACATTTTTGCAGATGATGAAATAATTTACTTCATTTTGCATCTGTCTCCCTCAAGATGCTGATGATGGAAACATCTTCCAGCAAAATTAAGATTAGATATGGTGTTTTGTTTGGTTTAAAATGGAGCACCTGTGCTTTTGCGTTTTGCATCATTATATTTTATCCAGTTTCACATTATTTTTGTATTTGTCATCCCATCACATAATACAATAACAAGAAAATGACACGTCGTATGATAATGATCATCAAATCATTTGCACGTTGCCCTACCAGAATTAACAAAAATCTCATTAAATCTCATCCGAAAGACTAGCAACCACTGAAATTCAACCCAAACCGCAGCATTACCACCTAAAAATATACATCTCCCATGATAATCTAGCTCATATCGAAATGAAATCAGAATCAGACGAGTGAAAAAATTTACATACATACATTCAACATTTTCCATTTCGCTTCACCAACCTTATTTGTCACATGAACAAAATCCACATATTATTATTCTTCATACATCTCAAAACTCATCTACACTTTTGATCATCTATCAAATCAAACATCTCAAAAAATCCATTCCAAAAATATATCCTCATACATCACTCTTATCATTTTTGTACTATATTATGTATGTGATCGCATTTTATATCATTGATCATTATCCTCCAATCTCGCCTTTCAGCATTTTTTTCGTGATTCATAGAGACGAACTTTGAAAAAAAAAACACTTTTTATTATTATATTCCTTCTTTTATTCTTCAACAACCGATCGAACACCGACCGACTAAAAACCGCAGGCAGAGAAAGATACAATATATATTTTTGTTACATAAAAGTTAAGTCATAAGCATTATTATTTTGTAAGTAGTGTAGGGACAGGGACACACACACGTTCATACACTCATGATATGAAATGAAAGATTAGTGTTTTATTATCCGCGAGGATGTCTGAACATTTTTCCCTGTGTTATGTGAATGGAAGAGAATATTATTTATAGGAAGTGACGTTAGTAATGAAAAAAGTTTAATGAAAATTCCGAATGCAATTCGGTTTACTAGTTTAATATACAGGGACTCTTTTAAACTAATATAAAATATTTTAGTATAGAGATATATAAGTAAATGGGTAAATATGTGAGTGAGTAAAAAGGATTATTGAGTTGGTGGGGGAAGCGGGGAGAAGCTAGTAAAAAGCCAAGTAAAGTTAGAAGAGTAGGTTTTTTTGGCTGGAGTACTCAACATCAGGCTCTCTTGAGAGAGAGCAGCTCTCTCTCTCTTTTTATTCCTCCAAGCCAACAAGGAACGAAAACCCAACCCAACTTAAATTCTCGGTTATATTTATACATTAGTTTAAGTTAGTATAGTTATAGTAAAAGGGAGTAAAATGACAAGGCAAAGTTAATGTCCCTCCGATATAATAATAATGTGTTTTTTAACAGCAGCACAAACTGCTCTGCAACTTTTTCCCCGATTCAGATAGATCGGATCACAGGCAAAAGCACAGGTTCTTCTTCTCTGAAAGTAAGAGTGAATGAGTAAGCAAAGCAGTGTAAATAGTGGTGGTGGTGGTGGAGATGTTAAAAAAAACTAAACCAAAGTAAAGCCAGGCAGATAACTTTCCTGGTTCACTCACTCACTCGCCCAAGCAGCCTGTGAGTCAGGCAAGCATGCATGCAAAGCGAATGAATTTCTCGGGGAATAAATCGCGCATTGTCGGCCACTCCCGAACAAGCTTACATTACAAATCGTAGTTAGTAGCTATGCAGCTAGCTAAAAGTCTTGTAAAAAATATATAGATATTTTACCCCTGTCTGTTGTACACTTTACTTTTAGTTTTTGGCAACCCCCAAAAACTTTCATTATATTTACAAAACGAGTGGTAGAAACAGCAGTTATATTTATTAAACTTGGTTTACACAAGAGTCGTTGGTCTACATTGATTTTTTTTCGGATGATCATCATGATTCCCCCTTCACCACCGCACTGCCACCTTCTCCCTTTATGCTTGGCTTGGGTTTTGGTGGTAAATGTTGGAGCCAGACAGGAGCTTGAGCTGTAGCGTCGTCATCATCATTTTACTAAAGTATTATTATTTCCACATCTAATCTAACGTTATATTTTTTTATACTTTAACAAAAAAAAGTTAATACATGCTCTGCTGCTGCTATGTGTTTACTCTGCAGCCACACAAGCTAATGGAAGTAATGGAAGCTTTCACGAGCAGAAAAAAAATAGTTGGTTGGTTTGCATTTGTTAAAGTATCTAATATAGATTTTCTCTTTAGATTACAATTTAGTCATGATCATTTAGTGCGGATGTATGCATGTATGTATGTCTGTTATTATGCTGAGATTTTTTTATTTGTTTAAATAAAGTTTGTCTTAACTTTATCACGTCAGTGCCAGACAAGACAGACGTAAAGTTGTTATCTGTGAAATACAACGTATTTAAGCTTGGTATATACTACCATCCTCATGCAATAAAATGACATTCTGCTCGATGAATAGATTTTATTTTAAATTATCTTCTTTCTAAAACCTAAATCTCGAAAGATCATTTTCTTGTTCTCTTTTTTTTCTTTTTTACAGTGGTTCGTTATGTTTGCACAGATAAATTTATTGCTTGTGTAACTAACTTAAACTGTAGACTCTTAAATTTTTTCTTGTCATTAAATTTTCAAAAAGTTTAAACCTTGCCAAGATTTTCTTGTTTGTTGAGGCAAGTTGGCATTTTTAAATATCTGTAATTGAACTGCTTTTGATGATTATGATTTTCTCCCGGAAAATATGACCTGCCAATTTGCTATTAAGATTTCAACAACAAAAGCAGAGAGGCAGAGTCTCAAATATTTATACTTGATATCACGCCTCATTTCCAAGAAAGACTTAAAAAATGTCATCTACATTTTAAGGTAGATCAAATACACTAGCTTAAATGAGATGCAGAACAAGCTGGCTGAAAAGTGGTGTACATTTCACAAGGATATATATTTTCTCATTTAAATTTGTGGATTGGATTAGATTTAGTGTCTAACTGACTGGAACCATTTTTCATTGTCCTCTTATTCCAGAGGTATGCTCCCTTTTTGTGTGTGTGCATCATCATCCATTTTGTGTGACAAAACCCAGCATCCTCCTCATCTTTCCCCTATCCCCCAACACCACATTCCTTTTCCAGCTTTCAGCCTCCACCGCACCGTGAAAACGCTGAATAGGATCGCGTAGCAAAAAGGAAAAGAGAAAGGTGGATCGGTTGGTTGGCTGTGGCGGAGACAACAAAATCATTTTAGTTATTCGTTATACAACACCAGCAACTCAAAAGAAACAGTTATAATTTTATTCTTATTCCGCTGGTTGGAAACCTGGAAGTTGGAACCGATAAATTTATTTTTCAACATGTCTCTTACTTGCTTGCATACACTCCCACTCAACTAAACATAATAGAAAATTCCCAACAACAAAATAATAAAATACTTTTTTACTATTTTACATTATTGTCGTTCCTATGTCCTATTGTGTGTGTGCTCAAGTAAACCAAGTTATCAGTATTTTCATCATCTAGCCTGCCGGCGGTGATGATGATGGTTGGCTTGGTGGGTGTACGGTACAGTATCTGAAAATGGAAAAAGGGGACATGAAGCTCACACACACACATGTATGTATATATCGTTATAATATTGCGTAATAACAGTAGTTATTTTTCCGATAGAATTTAACTTGAAAATTTTGTATAGCAAAGCATAAGTTTGAACAGGGACATAATAAAAAGCAGGACTAAAAAAGGGAAGAAAAGCAACGACGACGAGACGAAAAGGACGACGATGATGATCATCTTGCAAACAGAGAGCAAGAATAGTAAAGTATCATCATAGTTTGCGTTTTTAGCAGCAGTGTTACAGCAAGGCATGCAGCATCATCAGAAAAGAAGAAGAGAAATGATGAGCTATTGCAATGCCCGAGTTTTCGCCCGAATAGAATTATTAAACCCGAATCGTGGAAAAGCAAACGAAGCTAAAGCAAAACCACAACTAAATCTGCTTCTCTCTCACCATCACCATCTCCACCCCCTCCACCGCTGAAAAATAATATGCTTTAGTTTACACTTGAAACCTTTTTTATACTTTTACTTTATACCCAATTCAATTTTTCGCTGGAAATACAAACGCAAATGTAACATTACAGCTAACATTGCTAGTAGCAAAGGACTGGTTCGTTCCTAGCGCTAAAGTTAAGACCATCAGCTAAAAACTTAACAAATGTACGTTACGTACGTCATTGTCATCATCATCATCATCTTGATACTTTACAGCGATCAATAAAATGAAATGCTTACTTACTTTACTTTACTCTCCTCAAAAACTCCTAAAGTTTATTGTGTTGTATGTGTAGCGAAATGGGAGGACTCTACTCACATGATCAACAAAACTATTTGCTTGTTATAGTTAAGCCTCAGATATTTAGTTGGCTTTCACAAAGGGATACAAAAAAATAAACCTCGGTCGGTGCTGTAATATATTGTTGATTGGGATGATGATGTGGTGGTGGTGGGTGCTGCATATCATCATTTTCTCAAGAGCAAGTTAAGTACTAAAAATATAATGCCTAACAGAGTTTGTCTTTTCTCTCCCTGACTGACATTGGCTGTCGGATTTAATTGGAAATTGCATTTTATCATTATCCATTTTGGAGACAGACAGACAGAATGAAAAATTTGATAATATTTTACTCAAAACAGAGATGAGTTTATGAGAGGTAACTTATTTTGTCGAGATCAAATTTTGCTGGACTGATATACTTTTAAACATAATTTGTATTTTTGAGGTAAGTATCGAAGTGCAAAACTTTTCGAAAGTTTTGATTTTATTTTCAGACTGATACTTGATATTTCATAAATGAATGAACAAGTGAAGTGAGAAAAGCAAATCTAGCTGATTATTGGAAGGCACACATTACACCGTACCGTAAATAGTACATATAATATATTTGAATGCGGCAATGCAAAGAAACATAATGTCTCCCTTCACTTCACATCATCATAATCGTCAGATCACATCCGAAACAAGTACACATACAAATTTTTACAATAGGAAAAAGGGGGACGCGAAATATATTACTCATTTCAATTTATAATACCCCTTCCATTCATCATCCATTTCAACTCTCTGTTTTGTATGTATGCATAGCAAATCAAGCTTTTCCATTGTTGTCGTCTCCTATCATTCATCATGGACATGATTTGATTACATACACGATACACTCAAAACTCGCCAACACCATCACCACCAATTCAATGGCAAACAACTGTACTGGACAGCCAGAAACGGACAATACCGCAAATACATATACATTTTTAAATAGAAATAAACATGACGGACGACAAAATACTTTCATTTTCATTTAGGCATGTGCATTTCGCATAATAATTTTTGCTCCAAGGGAAAATACCCATAACGGACATGTAGGCACGAGACACGACACAACTTCTGCTTGAGTTTACTTTTTATGCTTTGACGTAACTTTTTTAAAGAGAGGGGGAGACTTTTCATCGTCATCATCATCAAGATCAAGTCCATTATATTTTTTTATGCTGATCCTTTTCGCATTGCATTGTACATCCGAATGTTTTCATTGGAAAACTGTTTCCTGATTCTCGTTGTTTTTATCTGCGTGTGCATATGAAAGTGAGGAGTGGACTTGGACACACTTTTTTTCGTACAATTTTCCATTTTGTTCAAAACAAACAGTGTGATAATGACACGGGATTTTCAATTTTCCTTTGTCGCATTTCTTTAACGTAATAAATGGACGTGACGTGTTGTGTGATATGCTTACATGCAGATGCATAAACTTTATATTGATTACATTTTAAAAATTTAATGCAATGGAAAATTACAAGATAAAAAGCATCGTAAAACAATCAATAAAACAAATTGGATTTGTTTGAACTTAAACAAGTTTTAGTATCAACTGCACTGCAGCAGTTTTGCATACCTACTACGCTTGGTAAAATGATAAACATTGATTATAATGAAATGCAAATCCAAAGTAAAAGCTCTCCTTCTCCCCGAAAACCGGTATCCGGACGGATAATATTATATTATATCGTCTCGTATATATGATTCATGGCAGCAGTAATTTTTCCCCCACACAAAATTAAAAGCTGCATTGCACATTAAAGATACACATAAACTATAATACTTACTAAAACCTAAGTAAATTTAATTGCTTTACTATGTGTGTGTGTGTGGATGTGGATACTCATATAAATTCCTAATGGGCATTTTCCGCATTAAATGGCAAAATAATAAAATGTGCTTCTTCTACCACCACCAACTAATCCAGTTTGGCTTGGCATTTATAATTTGGTGTGTACTGACTGAACTGACTGAGAAACGAAGCAAAGCTAAAGCCCTGACTCATAATATATATTTGATCTAGCAAACGTTTCGTTGTTGCGTTGCTGTTCTTTACGCTTCTAATTTACCAAACAACCGGGTTTAACGTGGCAGCATCATTTTTTTAGTATTTTATTTCACGGGTTCCGTTCCCCTCTTACATTTAGGGAGACACGTCATTCAAATTTTGCATTAGTTTTTTTGGAGAGTAAAAAAGCTAGTATGTATATTAGTTAGTAAACTATAGTAAATTGTGTATCTAATGTGGAGTGAAGTTTGGATTGGATCATGATAATAATGTTTCGTGGGGGAACAAATGGTGATGGTGGTAAGCTTCACTTCGGCTTGCCAGAGTTTATTGCTACGACTGCTGTTTTATTGTACTGGGTTGATTGTGTAATGCATAAATCGGACTTCGATGCATGCAGTAATGTGTACGGACGTTATGTTTTAAAATTAAAAAAATATTCGTCATGAAAGCGTCTAGTCAAAATATAGATTAAAACTTTTATAAATCAGGTTCTCTGATAAAAGGTATTGGTTTTGCATGATAAGATTTGAAAGATATTAAGATTATAATGATGACTACTCTCTTAATTTGTCCATACTTCACTCAGAAAACATTTTATATATTTTTTTATAAAAAGTACTTATTTAATTTGACATAACACGACGTACATAACTTGTACGACTTCATAGAAAATATAAGCACATAGAGATTTATTTTAGAGATAGATTGGAGGGCACAGACACAACTTTCTTATAATTATAATTATATCTGGAAGTATGTAAGTTTAACGATAGGAAATATGTAATGATGTTGGTTGTTTTCTTATTGTTGGCATTTTCGTCAAAAATATTATCTCTCCCACACAGCCACTTTGTCAGACCCAATAAAGGTTTCACATTACCTTCATTTCTACGATCGGATCTACATTTTGCAGTTTTAATACCTACTGCATTAATATTTTTCATTTCTCCTAACTTGCTATTATTATCTAACTCCTATAACATTTTGCAAAGGTGGAAGCCATGTGTTCCCTTTACCCTCTAAACTCGTCGATCAAAAATTGTTGTGCTTCCTTTCATTCAAGTAGACATAATATGCAATGCAAAGCAAACACATTTTTCCATTCTTTCTCCGAAAGCGTCCCTCCTTTTATGCTAAATTTTACATGACTAACTTACATGCACTCCACCACCACCACCACTGTTTAAGAAGTGTAGTAATTTTATTATCAAACTTAAAATAGACGCAGATGTGCAGAAAACATAACAGCTGTAAAAAATATCTACATTAAAAAGTTAGTAGACACTTTGATAAGCAGCCAAACAAATGTTCATGCCATCATCATTCAATTTTCATTAAATTGGCGCAATCAAGTTTTTGGAACCGAATTGATCATGATTCACAACATCATCATCATCAATGTGCAATTCTTTCTTTTTATTGGCAACAAGAATGATATTGATTTCATGTTATACTGCATAATCACCAAAATATATGCTTATACATGTAGTAGGTATATATATACCTTAATATGTATGTATGTTTGACTTAAATCTTAACATTCAACATTTTTCTTTCTTTTTTTGATGTTGAATATTGACCAAGAAAAATTGCCATACTGGATGCCATATGCTCACCAATTGGTTATACATCAGCGTACCATCATACCACCACCACCACGCCGCCACTTGAGACCGAACTGCATAGTTAACTTTTACATATATTTATACCTTTCGTTACATTACCATTTTGCATTTTATGTTTGTTCGTTCATAATCAAGAAAACAATGGGACCTTGAACAACCAAATGCTGCTTCCATTATTAGGGAATCCACTATAATTTGTCATGTCGCCTTATATTCCTCTTCTCCTGCCTCAAGCAAAGCAAGCGAGAACAACATAGCTAATAATTTATCTTTAAGAATATTTAATGTAGGAATGTATGTATAAGTAATAATGTTCTTACGAAACATAATATGTAGACATATATACATATAAGTTTGTGGTGACATGGTCATTATGCCATGCCATGATCATGCTTTTTTTCTTTTAACTTAAATTTCCGGTGGAGGCAGCACCGGCTCGGTAATAGCGCTGTTACACGTCTGCAAGCCCTTCCATCCACTTCCTTTGTTGTAGCTCACACACTTGTCCATAAAAAACGCTAAATGTAGTTATAATTACAGAGTAGACTACAAAGAAGGTTAGTTCTTTTGAGAAGAACGGACATGGTACAAAAAGCTGGACTACATGGATAATACCATATAGAGTTAGAGTATGTATTAAGTTTTACATAACACAGCATAAGGGCATATTTACCCTAATTTTGTGAGATAGAGAGAAAAAGGGACACAAACATGGGGCACAGCAAAAACATCAACAAAAAAGCACCCCACCACATTTTTGTCGCTCTCTTGTTCGCTAGAGACGACGACGAATGATGATATGTTATTTAAAATCTTACAAAAACTAAGCACAGATAAGAAAAAATAAAGTTAAGGCGAGCAGAGCCGAGCTGAACCTTTTACAAACTGGAAGGGCTGTTGTTTTTGTTAAAATTTACGCTGACGACAATAATCGTGAATTTTAGAGAGTATCCTGTTGTCTCATCTCACCAGCATCTCATACACCTTCTTCTCCTCACCGTATTTATCTGTAAACTTGTAAGCGTGTTGGTTAAACATGGAACAAGGAGAGTAGACCATTTATTTTTCCACTATTGTTTTTTTGGTTCACTGAAAGACAAGAAGAGTGAAAATGGTACTATCTCCTCTTTTTCCTTGGTTCGTAGTAAGTTAGGTAGCCAAGCCAGGTATTCATGTGAACAGGATAACAGGATGGATGGATCCTCTTGTTCTGTTTTTCTCTCTTCTTTGCTTCATTGATGAAAAGAGGATTACAATTTTACAATTACTTGCATGCATGATGCCAAGCACGTCGATGTCGATACTACGGCACGGTAAGATAGATTTACAGAAAGAGCGCATATGTACATAATTTATACATAAAATTGTTCAAACAAAGGACCGTCTTTGTCTCTCGCTCTTGTTTTCCTCTCTCCATAAATATTTTACGGTGTGTACCCTCTCTCGCCATCATCACGTTTCATTTTTAATTTTACACTGCAGAGGGGCCGTTCCTTGACAAAGTTTCACAGAAGAAGCTTACCTTTTCCACATACATTTTACTTTTTGTTTTAAAACATGGCACTGGTTTATTTGGAACAGCTCCCGTTAAAAATTAATGACTGACCGTACACAAAAGTAAAATAACCAAGTACGTAACTACCTTTAGGCCAGCAGACCCTAAAACGCTGCAAAATAGGATGTAGCTAAGAATACACAAAAATAGGATATAACGTTTCCTCTTTGTTAAATTTTAAGTTAGACAAAAAATAATGAGCATGGAATAGAATAATTTTATTTTAGACCATTTAAAAGTACATTGTATACTGACTTTACTGCATAAATATCTTATTTCAATTTTCTTCGGTTAAAATGAAGGCTAGCGATTTTAACAGTTTTATTTTATGATTGACAGATTACATTTAAGTAAATAAGTAGTCTTTTGAAGGACAGGGGACCCTTTAAAAGTTAACCGTAGTTAAATGAAACCTTTGTAAAAGGTTGTTTTTCTTATTATCTTTGATTTATACAAAAATTCAAAAGGAAATATATTTTACAAAACATTTATGAACGTGAGAGACTTCGAGGGGTACTTTAAGTGAACTTTCTAAAATTCTCTATTTGTTCATCAACAAAACAAGTCCCTTTTAAAATAAAGGACAAAATTTTTGGGAAGGTTATGTAGTTTATTTAGTTTAACTTTACATATTACGTTACATATTTTTCCAGAGAATAAATAACAGTAGGCAAGCAGCAGTAAAAGGAAAAGGAATTTATCTATCATTACTATAGTTTGTAATGTACCGACTGTGCCGTTGTCCCTCTGAAACCCTCAGAGCCTTTGGTTTGGTTTATGTATATAAATATATTAAATAGATTCTTTATACTTTGTAAAGTAAACTGCAAACAAAGGAAACTAAATATCAGACTCAACTCACGATCTCTGTTCAGTTCACTCTTCACTCAGCTATGAAGAGAGACTAAATAGTAAAATCAGAATGTAAAAGTAAAGCAAGTGAAATAGAAATAGCGGCAGCACAACAGTAAGCGTTTTTTAAGTTTTTTGATATGTTCCGAATATTATGCTTCTCTCACTCTCTCTCCCTTGTTGAATCCGACGGATGGAAATTTAAAAAGAGAACCGGGTGGGATTATTTATCAAATAGTAATGATGATGATAATATGCAATGAAATAGAACAAACGGGTTCGATTTGATAGCTCGATAAAAAAAGAGAGAAAGATGGATCACGAAAAGCGACAAAAATAAAACACGTAGTATCATACTTTAGTTTTGTAGTAATTCCAGTTGCTTTACAGTCTTTCCTCATTTCGTGCATTTTCTGCTGGAGAATTGTACAGGGAAAGAGGTAAATGTAAGGAAGGGGAAATGATTTGAGATAATTATGTGTAGTTGTAGCTGCGACAATGCAATGTTTTATTTTAATGTATGTTGGTATGCTCAAAAACAAACACATATTGTGTATAGTAAATGCTGGTTATCAATGTTATCATGCGGAAAAGAACATTTGTGTTTTTATCAATTTAGTTTAATATTTTTCAATGAGAATTTTTCGGGTTTAGCTTAAATTCGGAAATAAACTTGAAGTATCTGATTATTAAATTTTTTTTAAATGTCTGTTTTTCTACAAGAATTTGCTAAAACAATCAAATGCATAACTTAAATGTGACATTTCTATTCTTCATGCAATATTCCATTATATTGGTTTCATTCCCTTTCGTTTCAACAATGTACATTCATTTGATGACTTATAATCATGCTACGCGATAACATCTATCCGGATAATAAATCTGTGCACTAAGGTGAAATTTTAAAATGGTGTCAAACGTTTCTTTTATGCTTCGATTTCGATTGAAAATTTTTGTTTGACCATCAAATATTTTAAAAATCGTCCTTGTGTTTTACTACATCTTAGATTTACAAAAATTAAATAATGTACCTAATTATTTTAATACCGTTATCATCATCTCTATAATCACATGTAATCAGTGAATAACCTTTTTTAACATTAGTTACCTTAATACGTCATGCCACCTTGTTGGATTTTGTTCTCTAAATTCCTTCTCTTCCTTCTTACTAACCGAAACTAGCCATCTAGCCAATACAATACAGCATAGCACCTT
The DNA here is from genome assembly GCA_034693345.1 of Entomobrya multifasciata. Taxonomy (NCBI): domain Eukaryota; kingdom Metazoa; phylum Arthropoda; class Collembola; order Entomobryomorpha; family Entomobryidae; genus Entomobrya; species Entomobrya multifasciata. Next base: position 27,769 of record JAQFXM010000243.1, read on the forward strand.
GCATTTTTCAAATTGTCAAGTCAAGAATTTAGCAAAGCCGCTCACTCTTCGTCATATATCATCTTTCTTTTTGCATCTGACTACATTTTTTTATCCTACAATCAGGATTCATCTATCTGTCTGTACTGTATAAAAAATAGCAAACGAATTATTGTTCACTTATGCACAGTCCTTTTAATTTTTAATTAAAACAAAGTTCAGTCAATCTCACGATTTTTTAAATACCGTTTTTGTCTGATGCTCTTTCATTTTAATTTTTCCCGTCCCCCTACTTAAATAATGCGAACACTATGCTGCATTTAATTTTCCTACCTGTCTGACTAAAAAAAATACCTCGTCCTCGTACAAATTTCCTTTTTTAATTCTCATTAAAATAATTGTCCTCTATTACTTACTATACACCATGCTGAGCTCTCTTAAGCACAAAAATGTTTAAGAACGAAAGAGATTAAAAATTACGCAACACTTTTTAAACCCTTTCTACACACGTATTAGCCAACACCATCTATGTAATCTACATTGCATTGTTCATTTCTTCACGATCATCAGGACATTCGCATCAGTCGGATCATTGTCGTGCAGTTGTATTCAATGCTCGGAAAATTGCTGAAGAGCCGACCAATATTTTAATATTAATTCATCCAATGTTCTTTTCAAACTATGCAATTATATAAAATAGTAAAAGGTAATGAACAGCTATGAGTTTCTACACAAAAAAATCCTTTGATTGCACAGATTTTTCTCTTTTACTGTGTGTAAAATGGCCTGGAGGCATAAATAAGATCAACAATAATGCTATACATTATGTTCCCAACAAATTGCATTTGCTAAAGGTATAAAATATACACATATATAGTTAGTGTACCAGCACAAGAGAAGTGTAAATTTTAAACTATTTTAGTCTACTTCACATATCACTTACCAGCACCTACCGACAGGTAAGTAAAATGCAACAATAAATTACATAAGAAACGCGATATTTTACTGCAACGTGGTTGGCAATGGTATTATATTATATCACCCTGTCCGGTTAGGTAAAAGGTAAAAGCACAGAAAGATTAAAATTAATCGTGGGTTTCATGGAATGGATAGAGCAATGTTAAAATTTACGGTGTAGTTTAGAAAAAAATGCATTAAAGCTGTTGATGAGATGTTATTTCAGGATTATTAGAATAATCATGATAGAAGTCTAAAACATGTTTAAATTGAAGTTGGGAAGCTGAGTAAATGATGGTGATGATGGGATTAATGGACAAGGAAAGTAAGTTAACCCTTTATTCAACCAATTTTAAGAATATGCTTTGTTTAATACGTAAGAGTTTACGTTGATTTTTGCAAAGCTTTTGCAGCTCGTTACATTTATTATGTTCAGTCAAGCTTATCATCTTTAAGCGAAAATAATTTTTTGCTATCAACATGCATGGATAGTTTTTGAACTATTCATCCGTGTAAACATTTGTATAAATCTTTAGCGTATATAAATATTTTTAGCGTAGAAGATTTCGTTTTAATTTCTGTCACTAAAATAAAAGCAAGAAGCATGATAACTACGGGAAAGGGAGATCTTTTTGGTGCTGGTATTTATAAATAGGACTGCACTTATGTACAATGGGATTTCATGCAATTAGTATTACAACCAATTGAATCAGCGGAGACACTGATGATAAAAGACAAAGAGACTAATATGGAACGAATGACGAAGCATTTACAATACTTAACTATTCAATATTTTTACCTGCTGCATGTGACAAGGGTGTTACCGCAATAAAATCACCAATTGCCAGCAGCACCACCTTAACCAAAAAATTAACGTTGAGTGGTTGAATAATTAACAGCAATACAATCACAAACACATTTAACCATCTCCATTGCTTTTTGATAGAGGGATTGTACGTGTCTCCAGTTTCTGCTGTAAATTTTTTATTACTTTTATGCCGGTTTTTGAAGGTTAACTTGTAAACTTACCGTCACCCCACACACACATCATCGTGAACTTTTGTAAGCTATTTTTGCTTGAAAAATGCTATTAAAATTATTCTCTAGTTTGTAGCAACGTGAGTATTTATGACTGATTGAGAGTGTTGGCTATGAGAGCTATCGACATGCTGCCAATTTGCCAAAAGCAAAAATAATTTATCATCTATTAACTAGTTTGCATACATAATCTAAAGAGTTACTAGTTTACTAATGTATCATGCAGATGGTATCTTTTAACGAAGAAATAAAGTCACTTTGAAAAATTCGAGAGTAAGCACAGAATTGGACGGAACGTGAGTTTTGTTTCTATTTTGTTTTATGGATGGAGTAGAAAGGATGAACGAAAATTGCTTTGCCATTTGTATTTGTAGCAGAAATGCTGTGCAATACATGTTTAGATTTAGATTTAGAAACATGTAGGTATGTTAGCTGCTCCGAGCAGCGATATTTCCACTAGCTAATAATAAAATAATGTTTTGTGTAGTTTAGTTTGGCTAGGCGCATAATAATGAGTTGAAAAACCTACTTCAAGGACAGATTTAATCCAGTTTCTCGCTCTTGAAACTTTTGTGATTCATGATGTTGCTGTTGATTATAATGATGATCAGCTAAAACTCATGCTTTATTGCTCCCTGTCTGCAATCATTATCATTATGATCATCGAGTGCACCCACCTTTTTGTTTTATCCATTGCGAATCGGATTATTGGGCTTATTTATTGCTCTTCTAAATTGAAAGTGTTTAGAATTTGGAATGAAATTGCAATGCATTGGAATATGTTCCATTTGTAAACAAAGTAGGATAAATTTACAGATAATTAAAAATCTCTGAAGCCAGACAGAAATAAATGTTCGGAAGTCATTTCATAACGATGCGCATTCAACATTTTACTTCATTTTTATGCTATTTCTTGGGAAGCATTAAATAGTAGATTGGTTCAATTATTTCAAAAAATCAGATACAATTAATAGTCGTACTTCTTTATAATCTAAGTCGTCGCAATTTCGTTGTGGGCAGGAGAAAACAACTGACGACGCAGTAGTTTTCTCTGTTAACGATCACTAAATATAAGAAAACTGATCTTTCATTTTGGTCTGATATAAAAACTTTATGAATGTAATAATGTAAAAAGGCATTTTGTAAACAGCAAACATAATACATATATTTAATTTTCATTTGCAGCACCAGCTTAACATTTATACTTACATTTTTTTATGCGAGTAACAATTAACAATGGACTTCTAGCAACAAAACAACAAGTTTAGCTGCAAACCAGAAAAGACAAATCAATATCTGCCTTTCCAGCAGGCAAGAATGATTCAAAGGACAAAGTTAGTCTAAGATTGTAGAAATGGAATGTGTTTTTTAGCATTAAGATAATTATAAATATATTGTGTAAAATGATATATATTTAAATTACACATATTAATGGATATAAATATTTAAATAAATTATTTTAGATATTTTGAGCGAGTGTTTTTAACTTCAATCGTGTTTTACTTAATTTATAATGAAAACTATTGAATTACCAACAAATATTTTTTAATATTATTGCTTTGCGTTTCTTATAAATTATTTAATCACTTGTCAATTTGTAATGCATGCATGCGTGGGCGTTGGGCTATGTAAGAAAGTTAAGGTGCTTGATATTACAAAGGCGATGATGAGTTGGTAGTGTTTGTCGTAGGCGTGCTCACTGATTCACTGACTCGCTTTGCAATAACAGCTTTTTCCATTTCGAGCAGCTGCTTCCTAAGCCTTATCGCATCTCTTTTCATTTCACGTTCCCTTTCCTTCAGCTCCGTGATAGTAGACCAAGTGTCCTTGGAAGGGGATTGGTCCACTACCCAGCGCAGAAACATTCCAGACCATAATGTCTACAAAAAGGATTAGTAGAAGTGTAAATATGAATGATGCGAGTAAAGAACTAAAAGGGATAAAAGTAAGAATTTTTATTACCAAACTGACGGGAGCTACCGAAGGCCAAATGACTTTAGAGTTGGGCTCATAAACTGGGTTCATATATGACTGAAGTGCATCTGGACGGTTTATAAATGACCATAAACTAACCGTTTTATTTTGCAGATCAAGCTCCTCCCTTTCACAAACGCTGTCACAGAGAAAAGTCCCTACACGAGAAAAAGTGGAACAAAATCTCTCATAAAAATGAATGGTTTCAACCGATAAGGGACACGTTGTTTTAAAATTAGTTACCAAATTGGGATGCATATGAGTGCTGGACCAAACTAATGAGAAACGCCTCAGTAAACTCAAAGCTGCAGGGAAACTGAGTAAACAACTGAAACACACAGTCCATAAATAGAAGGAATGTTGGTGCGTACGTCTTTTTTGGATTGTTTCGTGCTGACGAGGCAGTGTAAGCGTAGCAGGATTTAAAGTGACGAGTTCCAAAGGGATAACCGCCTTGCAACCATTCCCTTTCTATGAGGGCCTCAAATCCCCGAATACTTCTGCAATCTGGATTGAGTATGATTTGCGTCAGTGATGTTACCGCTAACGTGGTGTCGGTTCCATCCGAGCCGTGTACAAGTACAGAAGTATTTTCCTATATAAATTATGATATATTATGAATCCCTCGAAAACACATGAAATTACAGCAAATAAAAACTGTTTGTACCTGAACTAATGATTGAGCAATCAACGCCGCACAATTCAGTACACTTGAAACATTGGTTAGCCACCCACTCCCCTCCAGTCTACTTAGCCATTTGTCCATGGTAGAGGATGTGTCATTGCAAGCTGCAGTAGCAAATACACATAAAAATCATTTTATTGAATGCAATTTTGTTTCATTAATTGATTTTCATTTACCTTCCATCAACTTGGCCAAGGAATCCAACAAGTTGTAGTGCCTGTCAATGGGTTTGTGGACCCTTCTCCATTGCGGGTAATACACCTCAAGCTCAAATCCACCTCCTTTTGACTGCCAATCAAATATAGCCTGATTGCACATCCAATTCCATAAAAAGTTCACTACTTTAGTTATACCACCCCAGGCCTCACTACCTTTTCGTGTATGTCAGCATTGTATTCAGATTGATAAGAGTATTGAATCAAATTGGTAGAAAATAGGAATGAACTAAATCATTTAACTTTTGTGCAACTTTGAGAAAGTTATGTCATTCCAAAAATTTCAAAATGTTGACAGCCCAAAAACAAATTTGTTTTAAAAAAATAACGTGGAAAATAAAAGTTGAAACAATCAGATTATAGCTAATTGGAAAATTAAAATTGAAATACAACGGGAAGAAATTTGAAACTAAATTTTAAAAAAGCTCAATGAACAAAAAATACGTAATTTCAACAAATAAACATCTATTCAACATTCCCAGTTATTAAATACAAACTGTACTTGAATGAACGTGATCCAACTTATTTGCTCCACAAAAATACATTGACTTTGATGGGGATTCGATTTTCTTTGAAATATTTATAAAAAAGGACACATTGAGGTAGTGAAACTGAGCTCTTGTTTTACAACTACTTGATGACTACCAGCTAAAAACTCACGTCTACTTTTTAGACATTATACTTTACACACACGCACAAGATTACTATTACTGATTTGATTACAGGTGTACATGATACTCCCACGCATTCACGTAAAAATAGATAGAGAAGAACTCTTTGAAAGTTTCCAACATTTACAAGTTATAGTCTAATTAACTCATTAATCTAATTCCTTTAGCATGCTACATAATATATCATCACCACACCACACCCAATAAAATTAATTTTCAACTTAATAACACAAAAGCCATAACAAAGCTCTACTATACTAACAACTACTTTTTTAAATTTGAGATACAAGATTCATTTTCCCAAATAAAAGGGCTAAAAACCCTTACCTTTGCCGTTTGAGCTAACGTCTGTGTACGAGTATCAATAATATATCCCCTTTTCCCTGGCCCCAAGACAGCGTTAATTAAACGCTCATCTTCCTTACATCGTCTTCCTGCAGGGCCCACAAGAGGTTGACCACTGCGCAGGAGCACCGTTCCATTTTCATGTCTATAACAGAGTATTGGAAAACGGCCACCCTGACGGAAAGACGACGCTACAACAATGTCTTCATCTGGAATGGATTTGGGAACCACCACGGTAGCAGGATACGATTTGCACACCTGAGAAAAAGCAAATTAGTTAATTAATATTGGAGCAACGCAGGTCAAAATACTATCGCTTATATATCATGTCAACCTACCGCATAGTCTTTATTGACTTGGCTAATTCGCCAGTCTTCAGATGTCAAGACAAGCTTTGAAAACTCTGCTTCTGTTGAGAAGGCGGTCCAGCCGTCCTCCACGGTGGGGAATAATGGACGGTAAAAAAAGGGATACGAAAGACTAGGAACATCTAATCAAAATACATTGATATATAAAAAATGTGATTTTGCGTGCATAAAATTTGTATTGTGAGCATTCATCTTATCAAAGATAACTTACTAATATTTGACAAGTCATCTAATGAATCCGCTACGTTAGTAAAGTCTTCCGACACGCTTATATCCAAATTTATCACCGAAAAATCCTTGCATTTTATCATAACAGTGCCCCCACCAAATGCAGACGGTTTTCTTTCCACCACGTCAATATTTTTATGGAGAAGCTTTAAAGTGAAATTGAACGACCAACAAAATTAGTCAAGTTCTCCATCCGCCCACACATATTCAACTGCCTTTGTCTTTTTATGCCAAAGTGCTTCTTCTTACCCACAACTCCTCAGCATCTTGCTTCCTCGAGGATAATATCAAATGATGACCTGTAATGCATAATGTGCCCTCTATCGAGTTAAAGAGGGTCCTGCGCATTACCACATTGTCCACTCGGGGAGCCTTGATAAGCTCAATGAACTCCATTGCTGTCTATTAATAAAATTGTCACACAGTTGTCTACACATGTAAAAAATTCAACAACTTTTTCTTTCTAGTTACTATTTAGCTAATCTTCTATATATTGTACAGTGTATTGCCTGCCAAACAGCCTCTTGAATATAACAAGTTATCTTGTATGTTATGTATGTATATTGCCTTTCAATTTTCAACAAAGTAAACTGATGATGTAATTGTATAATTTAGGTCATTCCAAAATTGTTATTTTTTTATTGTTCTGAAATCCCATTGTTTTAAATTGTGTAAGGCCCCAGCAAGGCAATATTTGTGTAAACGGAATAACGGCAGTGCTACAGGATATTTTTATTAAAGTTAACCTGTTGTAACTACTGCTATTCCTAGCCCTTTGCATACTGCCGCACTATAGTACGAATGTATACACTATTAAACCTTTCCGGTTAAAAAATGTACACACACCATGTTTGTATATGTATATACTTTAATTAAATGTAAATATTTTTACAAAATTTATTTTTTAAATTGAGTATTCTATAATTTCTGTTTACTCACTGGAGCTCGTTGTGGCTCTCTCTTTGGTTCGGTGTATGCTGGAGATACGACCACTATGGGAATCACATCTTTGACTATATTTTGCTCATAGATTCTGTCCTCCTCCTCTTCTTGCTGTTGTAGCAGCTGCTGATATTGTAGTAGTAGAGCCTGATGATCATCAACATCATAACATGCAACAGCACCAGTAGAAGAACAGGCAATAGCACAAGAAGAAGTGTCAGAGTCGGAGGCAATGGCAATTGCTCCAGGACTTTTAGATCTTCGTCTGCTCTTGTTTTTCTTCCTTTTGACTGTGCTATCCACACCAACGACACCACCACCACTGCTACTTGTGCTTGTACAAGGCTCTGGTATAGATGCAATGGTAAATGTTCTCCTGGTGAAAGAGTACATCATATACAAAGTATACAAGCAGAGAGAAATTTTCTATGTAGCTCTGTTGTGTGCATACAGTGGTGGTAGTCGTAGTCGTAAATGTATCGATAATGAAGGTAAAGCCGGTAACGCAACACCCAAAAAGCAATAGAGCTGAGCTGAGCTAGACTAGACGACCAAAAAGGAAAGCAAGACCCAGCCCAATAAACGTAAAGGTAAAATGTGATGAATATGAAAGGATACTTAATGCTGAGAAAAATAAGAAGAAAGGTATGTATATCGGATTGGGTATTATTTTTCTTCAGGAATATGAGATAAAAATGACGCTGACGATAGAGAAACGATGATACGATATACTATCAGAAAAGTAAACTAATACATTACCGTTACCGTCTCTGTATAAAAAAGTTTATGTTGTCTCTTGTCTACGAAAAAAGAACACACAAGGCACTCTGTCACAAAAGAGAAAGTTTACACGGACACTTACACACGGTAGTGTTGGTGTCTGTGTGCAGAGAAATGTAACGGTTTTTACTTGAAGGAGTAAATTGAACAGTTTTTTCTTTTCCCTCTTTTGCTGACAGGCAAAGTTTGCACGCGTGTGAGGAGCAAAATTATGTATGTGTAAAATGTTTATGGTGATGATGATGGCACTTTTCTCGCTTCGAACAAATTGTCTGTGGTTTGGTTTTTTATGGTGAAAGGAATAGGTAAACTTGTACACATGGAGTTATACTAACTTCCGCTTCTAGGAAGACTTGAGGATAAAATCTTGTCGACTTTGTTGGCAAGTGGTGAAAGTTGTGAAAATGGATGGAAATGATGATGATGATGATGATGTACTCATCATCCTTCTAACAAACTAAAAACAAGCTAAAAGGGAAAGTGAAGAAGGTTGCGGTTGAAGCTATAATAACAAGAGAGAGAAAAAAATCGTACGTGACGTGACGACAATTTTTATGAGTTGAGCAACAGGATAAAATGAAATATTCTGTGGGATAATAGGGATCATTATGATCCGTTTTTATAGGGATTATTCGCTCACATGAAGCACAACACGGAAATAATGGTGACGGTTTTTATGAGGTGGCGGTAATGGTACTTGTGAAAACCAAATGAGTTGTGTGGGAGTATGGTTTGATGACCGTATAAGAAGGTGTGGAATAAAGATGAGCAGAATAACTATGAAAATTACAATAAATGGCACGTTTTTTCTTAGAAACAAAAATAAATATCGAATTGATTTTTATAGAAAAATTGATAGAAGTAACAGACTTTTTCACTTTAGAGAGTTAGATCTTTTTTTATTAAAGATGTACTATAACTTTATTGTTTAATGTTTCTTTTTATTTTCAATTTAGAAGGAGAAGCGCACACTTTTATTTTCTAGCTTTGGGCTTAAAAGCTTTCTTCATACAAACTGGACTAGTGACTTTTTTTCTCTGTATGTCAGCAAGGGATTTGGAGTGGGATGATGGAAAAGTGGGAAGATAACAAGGTTTTCATGAATTTCTCTGCAGCTGGTCGCGTCTAGTGAGTTACGCATGGCCATAATGTCATCATCATCGTGAACATCAGAGAGAAGTATGAGCTACACAAGAAGTACAAGTAGCAGTAAAAAAAGCAACAGCATGTACACATTTTCTTGCTTTCTCTCTCATCTTTCAAAAAAGGAGAAAGCAACACAGGTTTTGTAATAATATAAAAGCTAAACCGAAATTGTAATGCTTTTCTCAAATGTGATCCATCCATCCAATCCAACCAGCAATTTCCAAAGGGGAGATGGAGACATGCATATGGATATATACAGGAAATATTATGCAGAGAGAGAGAAAGGATGTAATATGTGTGTAATTTTTGTTGTGCATGTATTTTATTCTTTATCCTTCTCTTTTCCCCGATGGATTTTGTTAGAAGAACTGCTCTCGCTTTTCTCTTATTAAAGTGGCGTAGACGGTTATTTTATTAGGGTTATGTTGTTTTTCTTCGTCTTTTATGTGCAAAATGTGTAGTACTGTTATGAAGAGAAATGTGGGAAAGACTTTTGATATTTATGGGTAAGTGTCTTGTACATGATGATGATTTGACGTGACGAGGTTGAAAAGCGGTAGTGGGGATTTTGCAGAAGAAGAACGAACGGTGGAGGTTTGAGGTAGGTGGTTAGGTGGTTGCTTGTGAAATGTGGCGAATGATAGATTCTTTGAAGGAATACAACAGTAAAAAGTATAGAGGCAAGCATTATTCTTGTAATTAAGGCTTTGACTTGTTTTGTGAAAGAGTGATTCTTACGAGTTCCAGGATTCTGGAAAAAGGATGGATGTAGGATAATGAGTCAGATAGCTGGCAAAGGCAAGTGAAGTAGAATTGAGGAGAAACATGGAATGAAGATATGATGGGAGTTGTAGTTTTTTGGTTTAAAATGAGCAAGGAGTAAGAATTTATTTTCGTGAAAACTATAAAATGTATAATGTAGACTCCACTATCAACAATATGTTCACTGTGTAGAATATATCATACACCAGATTTTCGCCATTTTCTCAATCGAACAGATACTATTTACGTTGGGTTACCCGAACAAAGAAGTCGTACTCGTAATTGACATCATCGATGGCAGAGATGAAAATCAATCGTATTTATAATTAACGCTTGTTTGCTATGATTAATTGATAAAACCGGAAGCGATAACGCATTTTCTGGTGCTGTGCTTAGCTAACAATTAAAAAATGAGCACATTATTTTCCAAGTTGCATCACAAAATAAAGAGGTTTCACCACATGAAGGAAGCTTGTCATCAACAAAGCGTGTTTCTCTTTGCTTTTTCTTAAAATCATCAGAGATCTTATTTTTTCGGAGCCATGAATAATAAATTAGTAGATGCTTATAATGTTCTACTGTCTAAGAATGTTAATGGATTGAGTTTGGGAGGCAGTGATGATGTTAGCAGCTTTGCCACCAGATTGGTTATTGCATAGGTAAGGTAGTAGTAGTAGTTCTTTTATAGTCATTCCTGCTTCAGTCTTTTCCAGATTGATTTTCAAGCAGTGACTAGGTTGGTTGGTAAGTTTCATAGCTTACAATAGGACTTGAGCAACGCTATACATCATGATAAATTAAGTAAATCAGGTTCGTACTCAAGTTTCGTTTTTTAAATTGAAGCGACTGGATGAAAGGATTTGTCAAAATCTCAAATATGCTGGATAGTAACTTTGGTTAGCATTGTGTAAAAAAATATACAGAAATTATTGAATAAAATGGTATTATCAAGGTACGTAGATGTACCTTGGGTATAATATTGTATTCAAGTCATTTCTTTTTGCTGTGTAGGCGTTTGTGCCAACATATTTCAAAACCAAGCATGAGATGTGGGCATGACTTGGATGCGCATGATGAAACTTATTATGGAAGGGAAATGTAGACACACTGGCGTTGTCTTGTTGATTCTGTCTCTGCTCTTCATTCTTATTCGGGTGGAAGCAGTTCTATTTTTATTTTCGTCAACAGTTTCTATCTAAGCATCCAAGCTTGTTTATAAAACGCTGATGGAGGGAAGAGGTATAACTTATTTCATACGGTGCGGTGTACCGAGTATTATCGACAATGGATGACTAGATGACTTTAGACTAGATATGAATTTTTATGTTGTTCGTTGTACTGGTTTTCTCGTAGTAGCACGACAAGCATTTAGACCTGCACTGTTAATATACCAACATAGTGGCGTGGTAAATAGGTGTCAATTTTTACAAGACTGTTTTAAAAATTGAAAACATTTCAGCCTCATCACATCCCACTTTTGTACTAGTTACTTGTTTCCGTTAATACCTACACATGAAGATGTAAATAGATCTTATATTTTCCATTTCACAGTTGAGATCCGGTTTACGTTCATCACAGTATCATGTTTAGCATACAATTTTTGCACATACGCCCATCAATATTGTAGAACAATTAGAAATTACATTTTTTAATCATAAAATAATTTACGGTAGTGTAATGGAAAATGAGACAAATGATCCAGAAGCTTCGTCGTCATCATTAATAACAGAAAATATCAATCCAGTAGATATTATCGATCAAGTAGAAAGTATGGGTTCTTCTAGTAGCCTTCCAGAGAACAACGATAACCAAGAGGCAGTTCAAGAAGTGCAACCTCTAGTTCCATCAATCAATGATGCAATTGAAGAAGAGGTGGGACAACTTTCAGTACCACCGCCACCACCATCTCCATCTGAACTACTTGAATCAAATAATGGAGAAGTGCAGAGGCCAACTTCCAGTTCTCTGGAATATACTACTGGTGAACAGACCAGGATCGTTACTCAGCTTATCAGAGTAATTAAAGCTAATTTGATAGGTGTGTGAACAGACCTAAAAACTATAGAATGCTATATTAATGTTTTTATAATGTCCAGACAATAGGTAATTTACGCACGGAAAACGCCATTTTGGAAATGCAAATATCGGACAGTGACAAGCAAAACAAAATCCTCCAGCTCCAGATAGACATTATGATGAAGAAAATAGAAATTCTTGAGGGGTTCATGTCTCAGGTGAGGCAAATGAATGAGGATGATACAGGTAATGAGGGAAGGGAAAGGGAGCAGCAGCCACAGCTTTGCAAAAGATGCAGAAAGCGTGTCCATGCAGAAGGGAAGACAGGTGGTGCATCCCAATCTGAAGATGTTGATGTGTCTGACGGAGAGGAAGTGAATGTAAAGGATGTTTTGAGGTCAGTGGGATGGTCTTTGGATGGAGACTCTGGGGACGAAGATAATTTGGGAGAGCATCACAGGAATCCGTTAATGATTGACATAGTAAGAAATTTTCTTTAAAAAATTGGCGAAATTATTTGGAAGCATATTTAAAAAATACTTAATTCATTTAAATAGGTGGTGGGCAACGTTTTGTCATATTTGCCACCAGCTTCAGTCCTCAAATGTCGTTTGGTAAACCGTCTCTGGTGTCAAGAGGCTACCTACATTTTAAAACAGCGACAAACTCTGGTTATCAATCGCGATAACATTGATAAGCTGCCTAAATTGATAGATTTACTTGCATCATCCCCCGGAAGGATACTTTTATTCCGGAAGGTCAAAATTGATATCAACTTTCTTGTCTTAACTTATCGGCCGATTTTGGAACAATTTTTCACGGAATATGGGCCAGAGATAACCCATTTCAGTATGCATTGCGACCAGGAAAATAGCTCAATTTTGTATACAGAGGAAGTGCGCAATATTTTTCTTCCTTTTATTACATCCGTTCACAAGCTGGAACTTAGCCTTCCAACAAAGATTACAGAGAGACAAACTATTTATGACGATATTCGCCCAAAAAGGTTTACATTTAGTCAGTTGACAGTGTTAAAATTGAGACAAATGGATGTGTCTCTGGATATTGGCGGTTACAGTGTAGCAGTTATCAAGGAGCTGTTGAAAACTGCTCCAAATCTCAGGTCCCTTCATGTGGAAACTCATACAAAGGAAGTTGTTACAAGATTTTTGATTGCTTTAAATGACAAGGAATGTCGACAAGTGACAAATCAACTGGAGGAACTTTATCTTGACGCTTTTATTACAGAAGAACACTTGATTGCTATGATTCCTTTGGATTTCAAACTTAAAACATTACAGTTGAGTTACTTCACATTGGATACGACCTCCCTTATGTTGGAGGCTGTTTTGGCAAAACATCGTACCACTTTGCAGACTTTAATTGTAGGTGATTATCAAAAGCGCACGACAAATAATTCACTGCCTCTTGTCGTTAAATTACCTATTCTCAGGGAATTGCGTCATTTAAAATTTGTCGACCCATTATTTCCGGATCAGAGGCAGATTTTATTTAACCCACTAAATTTTGCGGAACAAATGCCCTTTTTACAAGAGATTACATTTGATCATGAAACGGGTAAACCTGCAGGACCACATTATTTCCAGGACGTGTTTGCATGCTCACCAAGCACCTGTGACACCCTGACCACTATGAGAATATCGCATGGGCTTACTGAACCCCATTTGGTGGCATCTGCAGCAAAAATGTTTCCTAATTTAAAAATGCTGGAATTATCTGGTGCGCCTGATCCTGTAATTCAAGCTGTCTGGAAAGAGTTCACGGGATTAAAAACTCTGTACTTGTTTTTAAATCCAACGAATTTGAATATTGACTCGTTGATGACTGGAATTCCAGATCAAGTTTGTAGGCGGATCCAAGAAAAGAATTTGTTTGCTCAGGTGGACCTTATGAATGCACTTGATATAATTAGGACGGAAGCTGCTATTTGCAACTTGACTGGTAGTGGAGATTCATCAGTTTAAATAATTAGTAAAAATAAAAGCATAAAGTTCAATATTTAATGTGCTTAATTTGTTTTAGAATTGGAAACGCTTCGAGTGGATGGATCTTCGTCATCATTAATTACAGCAGTTTCTGGATATCTTGCATTTTGCCAAATGAAAAATCTTGCCAACATATCAATAAAATCTGATGTCATTACGGTATATTTGCATATTAAGAAGCCATTAAGATTTACCAATACACCAAGTTGGTTAATTTACTCGAAGATTATTCTATGTGTCGTGTTAAAATTGATATGAGCTGACAAAATCGTGATAATTCTAATTTTAGCTATCCAGAGAATGCCGTCGCGTTCTTGGGGAAACTCTTCCTTTGGGGACCCTCGACTTCTTTTAATTATGCTGTGATGATTGACCATTGCCTTATGTTCACTTTGATGCTAAAATATTATTCACAAAATACTAAATAAATTATTCAGCCAGTTTTACTTATCATTCACAATTCGCTATTTTAGGTTTATTTTAAAATTTGTTTATTTTTTGTACTTATGAAACATGTCGCAACAATCAACACATGCAGCATACAGCATCCGTCTTATGGTCTAGCATAACTTAGGCATAATATTTGCAAATACACTGTGGCCCCAGCCAATTAATAAATGAACACGGAAATCTGTTACCAGCACTTGACTTGAGTAGCTACTCTAATGAAATCTAGCAACAGCAAGTCTCTCTATTTTCAAAATATACCTAAGCACAATTATGCATTTAATTTGTATGCCAGTTTGAATAGTCAAGCTGGAGCAATCCCAAAAAATATCTTCTTGCAAACTTGTAACCCAATTTTTTGTTACAATTTTACTTCTCAACATAAATTCTAGTGCACTAGCTCTTTGTTTTTAACAAAAACAAAAACAATTTGAAAATAGGACTCTCTCACGCTTACGGGCAAACACTCTTCTAAAATGAGATCTTCGTTTGAATACACAACAAAAAATTAGGTTTACATGAAAAATTCAAGATTTTATAAAAAAATGTTTGCATGATGGGATTATTTGCTCTATCATATGAACAAAGGCAATTGTTAAAAACTTCTGCTTACATTTCATTGTTACAATTACAATCTTCTCTGTGATAGATATGAATTAAATCTTTGAATTTGTTAAAGATTTCCCAATCCAACACTTTGTAACAAGTGCACTCATTAAACGCATGTCCCAGATGCCACCTGCGTCGCGTCGTCTCTCCTCTTGTTATTTTAAGGACCCAAATCAATTCCTCTTTAACCAAAAATGCTTCCTGTATTATTCGTGACCTTGTTTATCTCCTCCCTTGTCCTTGTAGCTTATCAACTGGAGGCAACGGAAACGGACTTTCTTCCCCAGTGTGTTAGTGTGGAGCAGTGTGTGGAGAGACGACGGGCAAGTTGCAAGCTCATTCTAAAGAATCACACGGCAAACTATCATCTCGCAGACTGGGTAGAGAGCACATATCACTATTGTCCCATAAAAGATGGCTCCCGTGCAGCTCGCTCGGAGGAGAGAGAAGGAGTCAGTATTTTCTGCTGCCAGAAAAACTCCGAATTCGGTAAATACCAAAAAACTCATGTCTCAAGTAACCCCAAAAAGCTTTACAACTAACTTGTTCTAACACTTCATGTCATTCTGCTTAGCCCAAATAATTTCTGCAAATGCTGCCAGACCAAATCAGTTCCCAAATATTATATACTTGTCCGTCTTGTTTCCTGGAAGCTTGGATTCTGGTGGTAATTGTGGTGGTAGCATTTACAACAACCGTTGGATCATCACTGCTGCCCACTGCGTTATCAATAGTGACCATCGTGTTGCTCGTCCTGAACACGTAAAAATTTATGTTGGATTAAATCACATGCTTAAGGGGAACAATGTCGCTAGAAACCAAGTATACACAGGAACACGTGTAGTTGTGCATCAAGGATACAGATATCTGGTTCCTATCAAAAATGACATAGCTTTAATTCAAGTTGATCGAGAAATACAGTATTCCAAATACGTCAAACCTTTACGTGTGGCTCCCAAGGGATTTAAGCCAAAGGGTATGGCTTGGCTCGCAGGATTTGGAACCTCGGATGCTGGAGTTTCTACTGGAGCTTTACTTGCTGGACGGGCAACGATTTACACAGTGGACGACGAAAATTGTAGACAAGTGGTTCAAAGGTGGGGTCTTTTGAACCAAAACTTTTGTATTGGAGGGGGCACAGAGGTTACAGCGAGCAGTGGTGATTCTGGTTCTCCAGCTTTCTGTGAAGATAAGAAAGGGAGACCTGTACATTGCGGAGTGACTTCATTTATTTACGATATTGAATGTAAAATTAGAGGCAGGAGGTGTGCAGACGCGGGAGTTATTAACCATCCGCCTGCAGCTTATTTGGAGGTGTCAAAGTATTCAAAGTGGCTGAGAGACATTGCGGGTAAAAATATTTTAACCAAATTAATCATACCATCCAAATTATTACACATTAAAACAAATACTTGTTTTTCAGGTGTACAAGAGGAATCCGAGTTGATGGTCAAAATTAACTAAAACCTTTGCCAAAAATATATTTCTAGTGCGCATTTGAGACTAGACTTTACTCAGATAAAACCCAACTAACTATTTGTGTTCTCTCGTTTAGTAGATATTTAATATTTCAAGCTACTTTGTCAACTTGCTGTGCTGACATGATTACGAACAACTCATATCTATGTAAGTTAGTTGTAAGCCTTCTTCAGTTAATATTACAATTTTTTCATCTCCGGAATCCGGGTATTTACTCAATCGGCGGTACTTTTTTATGTAATCTTTATACTCTCTTTCTCTTTGTCATGTCATCATCATCATTTTCATAAAAATAAATAAAACAAATGTACATATTTACAATTTGTTAGCATTACTTCAAAAGATTTAACCTGCATAAAGTGAAAAGGGTTGATGATAAGGATGATGAGATGATGTGTACAAGTGATATAGTATTACACATATTATCCAGTAGACAAAGTATATGAAGTAGTTGAAGTTAAAAAAAATATCCCTCTTTTACTTTTTTATACGCTCATCTTTTTTCATTTTTTACATTTATTATCGTCATTTCTCCCTGCCTGTCTGTCTGACTAACTGGCATGGCAGTGGATTCAGAGAGTTTTCGGCTTCCTTCTTCATTTTTTTTGTTTCCTTTTTTTACGAGTGAGTACCAGCAACGGACCAGCACAGCAGCAACAGCGAAGTACATAGAAATAATATTTTTGATCTCCTTTTCATGTCGACTTTTGTTTGGATTCATAGAAAATTAAAACATTTTTTAAGCCACAACAAAGGCGATTATGCAAAAAAGGAGGAAATTGTTCTGGAGAAAATCTTATACAAGTTTTCCTCAAAGTAAAGTAAAATAAATAGAAAAAAAAGGTTTAAAGTAAAGGAGTATAATAAACCTACTGAGTCAGTAGTCATAAAAATGGTCCTTTTACAAAAAAGTTAAATCATAATAGTCACAATGATGAGATGACTATGATGACAAAACGTGCGCATAAATATTTTTTAATATCCTTTCTCTTATTTTATTTACTCGAGTTTTGTTATTACGTTTGTGCCTGGGATGATGTAGGAGGAAGCGGCTTTACTTTTGAGTTTGAATTACATATTAAATACATGCATACAATTTTTCGTAAGAAGTAAAGCAAAGGTTTGAATATTTCAAAGGGTTAAAAAAAAGAATCATCTCATCATTATTATCTTTATCATATGTACTTTATTCATGTATAAAAAATGGTTGCCCGTTATATGAGAAAACGTCACTACACTTACATAATTCATTAAAACTTTACTTTTGTAGATTTTTTTGTAAAATCCAGACATGGGTAATATGCATTTTTATAGAATAACTACTTCAAAATAAACAGTAAATCAAAATAGTACTCACGATTTGATAATGATGAACAAAGAATATGAGATTTTGCAAAAAATATGAATATGGTAGTTTTTTGGCTTTGTAGACGATAAAAACTGTGCATAACTGTTTTTTTTAAAGCAAGGCGTAATACATGTTTTATGTATGTTGGTGCATACATTTCATACACTTTTGCTTGCTCGTTTTGTTTGTTTAATTATTATCATCGGACAAAAGTAAGTGGTAATAAAATAACCATTTTCTGTGATTTGAGTACTCCCTTGTCTCACATTACGCCGTGTTATTATGTGTTTTAATAGATATTATCTATGTATCAGCAGATTTGACTGTGCAGTAGTTTTATTTCATTTGTTATACAAAAAAGTTTGAGCATCAGTTTTTTAAAATTGTTAGATTTCATGTTACATGTTAGTCATTGCAAATATGACTGTCCAATCTAAATCTATATAGATAAAAGGAACGGTTTTTCTACACATAATACATTCTGATAATTTTTATGAGCATCTAACATCTCATCTAAATACACGTGTGGTAAAAAAGAATTTCAAGTCGATTCGATTCCAAGTAGCGTAAAATTTGTCTTCGTTCTGTTTTACGTTTTCAACCAAGTATCGTTAATTCAAATACTATCAAGAACATGTCTAGGACCATATGGTCAACATGTTTGTCTTTCTACCTGATACTATCATTCGAAGGACCTTACTTTTGGAATTTGCCACCTATTTGTCTACCATTATAACTTCAAATCAAAATACGTCGTTCGAAACAATCAATAAGATTTGAACTGGTAATAACTGGTATTCCATTATAAATCATTGGAAACAATCATTACCAAACTACCATGTTATAATATTGTAAATGAGTGTAAATGAGAGTAAATGAGTGTAACTTACAATTAACCAATTAAAATATAATTTTATACTATTTATAAGCATTTTTTACTAATTAAGGGTTTGTTACCTGCCTATCTTGTAGATTATTAATTAAAAACTACTGTACTGTTTCCAATAAATCATGGTAGCATAATGTTTCTGTCAGCCTCACTTTCTGTCTCTCCCACGTATTTCCAGTTATTCAACCCTATCGTATCAATTCATCAGTCCCAATTACTTCAGTTATGTATAAAGTAAGTAAATTTACAAGAAAACAGGGATCTACCTGATGTCAGTGATGTCCTTGTAAAAAATAGTGCCAGCGCATGTAAAACTAATCATGAACATTTTTCGAAATAATTACGAAAGCACAACAGCAAGCAACGCTTTTCATCCAACAAAATCAAGTGCTAATTTTTCATCTTTTCGTCGTGCACACAGGTAGCTCAGATAGTTTTTGGTTACCAAACAAAGTGTCTCATTTCAAAATATACATATATTTCTTTAGAAGATGCATGCTTTCTCGCTATTTATTAGATAGGCAGCGTCTTCTATCTCATCTCCATCTTCATCATTGCTTTTGCCACTCCACTTTTACTTTCCATTATTGAATGAAGGACATTCTTTGAAGACTGTGTATTCATTTGAAAGATGAACTAACATCCAAGAAAAGAACATGGCATCATCTTCATCTTTTCCTTTTTTCTCTCTATTTTATTTTCTTTCGTTTTTGAAATGAAAAGCTGAGATGAGATGATGATGCTCTCGTCTCTCTATTCAATTTCATACATATCCACTTTCTCTGATGCTCTCTTTTCCATTTCATCAACATCTTCTCATGTTGGTTAACTACAATTAAGATACATTTAGCCATGCAATTAAGCCAGAGTAGATAATTAGATCACAAGCCGGCTTTTAACTTTTTAGCTAACAAGATTACTCCTCACTTTGTACGTCTATGCCAGTTCTATATATCTTGCTATACTCAAAACACAATTTCTCTATGCCGCCAAGTCAATAAAAGACGAAGAATTGAAGGCGGAGACCAAAGCTTTCCTTTTGACTTGTCCAAGGACAATTTTTTATAAGTAATTCGATGCTCAATAATTCCATCTTCTTCGTCTTCTCCGATATCATCCAAAAGCGCAAAAACCTCGCTTGCTTAAAAATTAACCATTTCAGAACATTTCTTGGGCTGTAGTAAATTTTTTTGTCCGGGTAGCAGTAAAAATGCATTAAAAGATCACGTACACTCCACCATGTCAGTGTGATCAAATCATTGTCTAATTGAGCGTGTAAGGTAGAGTGGACCTATAGTCTGTGTCCCTTTTTCTTCCAAGTAAATATCCTGGAAATTTCCGCTTCGTTAAACAATACGACTCCTTACTTTCATTTTATTTTAATGAAACATTACATTGAAGCGTTTTCCTTCCTTGGAAATTTAACCAGTTTAAACTCAACTGATAAATACATATGTTGTACTGTTGTGTATACAGTCTCGGCATTTTCATTTTAGTACATTCCCCGAAAACCAAGTTGCTTTTTACTTTTGTTCAAGTGTGTTTCTCGTGAAGTAAATTTTAGTCCGTAGCTCAATGAGATCCTTTTGTATATTCAAATGTCTCTATCTGATCACAGAAGTAAATTCAAATTTAATGAAATTAGATTGAGTTTTAGCGGAGAAGGAACCCTGTTTTATCACCAAATCAAGTAGATAGAATGTCAGGTAGTTTGTTGGACTTATACAGAAATTGATTTAGAGTTGATGAAGGTGATGATGATCACAGTGTAGGTAGTAGAGAGACGCACTAATTGACACCGATATCAGTAAATTCATCTTCTCAAAAGCAGTTTTGATCTGAGAATCGCATCAAGAGAGATACATGATGAATTCCTACATATAACATAAATAGGTATAAAACACCACCACCACCGCTGGATCATTTTACATATTCCAAGGTTTTCTGAAAGTTGAAAGCGGTGGCAATGATGAGGATGATGATGAAGAGAGTCTAAAACTGATTATGTGGGAAAAGGTTCTTTTCAGCTGAAAATGAGCTTGAGAAATTCCGATTCCAGCATACGATATACATATGCACAAACCTAATATATAATGCTTTCAGTCAATCTCTCCAAAAAGAGAATATCTGAAAGAGCTTGTTCGTCATATCATAAATATCTTCACTAATGAATATAAATATCATCATTATTAATTTTCAAGGAGAGCAACAGCAAAGGTTTTTGCTTGAGCATTTCTGATGAAAAGAAGTTGTAACCTAAATAATTTACTCGACTTTTACTTTGTCTGTCTGTGTCTGTGTGAGTATTCCTGCTTTGCTTTTACTTTTCCTTTGGTTTGGTTAGCGTTTAGATTATTAATGAAGCTAATAATCAGATCTTGTGAGGAGTATCATCATCATTATCATTCTCTACTTTCTACTTTGTTAAAACACCAAAAGTCAGTAAGGTAGCGAAATTCAATCCAACCAACCAACTCTTTTCCTTTTGATGATATGATCATGATCACCACATTAACATTCAATTCGTCCAAAAAACCTCTTTTTTGGAAAGTTTTGCCTGAGCTGCCAACTGTGAAATACCACCACTTTAAAATTAGTTGAGTTTATAAAGCGCACTGAATTCTTTAGTAAAAGCTATTTATTAACAAAGTCAGTTATTAACTAAAATTACATATAATTTTCAATTTATATAATTTTGTTCTATTTCATATAAGCTCAACAACAAAAAAATGTCTAGTAAATTTCAGTTCTCTTCACTAATAAAATAGGAGATTATTTCACTCACTTTGTTTTGACTCATTAAGCCTATAACATAACGTATAAATTATTCCCTGGAACATACACCTGGTCAAAAATTCTTCCCGAGAAAACAAGTACACTTTGTTTATTTTCTTGCACAACTTTTTTCATAACAAAATTGCGTTATTTTCTAGATATAACTTATGTTACAATCTTAATAACGACATGCCTACCTGAAATTCCATATAACGCTCATTTCCCATTCTAAGAAGCAGTCAAAACATGTTGGTTGTGTACACACACGTCAAATAAAATGAAAGAAAAGGAAATCCTCTGGAATTATTAGACTTTTATTAGAAAAGCAAGTAAAGTAGAAAATATCCGAACTCAAGGTACATCCACAACCAAACCAAACCACCAACCCCGAAAAATACAAGGCTATACCTTTTCGAAACACAAAAAAGACCAAGGCACGGCACGGACCAAAAGAGTTTGGTTGGGTTGCTTAAAGCTTGTTACCACAAAAAAAGATAGAAAGACACAATCTTTTTCCCATCATCTCTAAAATGAGAAAAAGTAGCAGAAAGAGAATGAGAAAAACAAGACATCCTTAAGTCCTTCCTTAAATATTGGATTTCTTTCTCCCTGCCCTGCCCGCGTATTACTATCAAAAATGATATTAGAAAACTGTTCATACTTAACCTCATCTCTACCTACTAATATCTATACTTCTAATTCCAGTTCATTTAAAATAGCGGAAACTCTTTTTGTATACATATTAACTATACTGCTTTTATATAGTGAACTCCCAAAAAAAGAAATTATCAAAAGACATGTCATGACCCAAAACTCTTTGCACGTAGTATACACAGAGGATCCCACAACTACAACAATCATTATCATCATGATCATCAAGAATTACTGTTCTTCTCCGAAAATGCCAAGTAATTCCAACGATATTGCCTCTCTGTCTTTTGTCTTAACCATTTTCTTCCTGTCTTAAGCAACTTCACTTGAGAGAGAGAGTTCAAGTAGTGCAGCAGTAAATGTACCATCGCATATTTATTATCTGTAGGTATTTTCTGAGAGAATAAGTATGTAAAAGCTTTCAAGGAGAAGAAAATTATGGAAAAGTAGAAAACTCCAAAAACTCTCTTTCTTTTTTGTGCATTGTATTTTCATCAGTAGAAGAGCAGTAGTAGCAGAAGGTATAATGGTGGTTTTGAAGCATTTAAGCAGTCCAAGAACAAGCCCAGCTTTTAATCACCCCGCACATCCTCAGAGATTAAAATGTATTTTTCCGACGTTCTTTCTTCTTCAACTTCATCAGAATACAAGCACATAAGGAGAAAAACAGCACAAAACCCAAAGAGAGCAGTTGGTGTTGGTCTCCTCAGTTTTCGTTGTTGCCTACTATTTTAATGCCAGATATATTTGATACCAGCACGTTCATCATAAATCCCTCATCTTTTACTCCTTAACGAAGAAACTTACCCAAACCAAACCACTTCTTCATCAACAAAACAACACAAACCAACCCCGTCGACCCGAAAAACCCCAGTTATTTATCATTTTTGGGAAGATTTCGTTTAAAAAATATATAAAAAAGAATACTACCACTCTTTTCCAGCTTGTCTTATTAATAACGATACTTAATATCGCACAATATATGCATTTTAATAAAGGAGACCAACAGAATTTTAAAGCTGACTGGGAGAGAGAGAGACATGCAAAGAGCATGAGAAATGGAAAAAGTGTTACTGTTACTTTAATTTCTCAACTTATTCTTTCTCTGTTTATTAGATAGCAGCACGAATTCCAATCTTGCTGAGAAAATAAGAAAAACTTGAGGGTATCAACTAAAGTCTTTTTTTACTCATCATCATCAACAGTAGGAAAGCAAGTAAAAGCAATAGAGAAGCGAAAAAAGAGTTTGTGTGGTGGAGAGTATGTAATATTTTTAATACTTTTAAGTCCTCTGCTTCTGTCTTCAGAGAAAACTTTGAAATTAACTCCATTATTTTTCCTTTCTAACGTTTCATGCGGAGAGTGTTGGAAAGCACGTACGAGAAAAACTAGAAGATCCACACTCATTTTGCACCACCACCACCATCACTACTTAAATCTCAGTTCTCAGTGGCATTTAAAGACAGTTTGTGTGCCTTTTTCTTGTGTACTTTTGGTTGATGGAAAGTTCATCCCCTTTTCATTTCTCCCAAAAATCCAAAAGAATCCCTTTTCTCAAGAAAACGCAACCACACACATACATGCAATGCAAGTAGATAGACAAGAGGATGTGGTTTGGGGCGAAAGTTAACCCTTCCCAAAAGGCATTATCATTTGGCCGTCTTCATGTGCACTAGAGAGATTTTCTTGAAAGCGGATCATGATCATCATTATTCTTGAGAAAAAGGAAATTGTGTGTAATGCACCACAAAAAGTGGTTGACGAGTAGCGGAAAGAGTGAGTAGCGTGGAGTGGATGGGAGAAGGCGGGCTATGTGGATCTGTGGATCTTGGGATGGGCTGAGCTAAATCAGGATATGCTCAAAAGCACATCTCGCTTAATCCCTGCTTCTTCCCTATTTCCAAATTGCAGCGCTTCAACATACATACATACACGCATACATGCACGCATCATCATATTTAAAGCAGCTTAGCTTCTAAGAACGCTGTGGAAGATTGCGTCATGTTAGAATAGCAGTTTTAGTGACATTTTTTGCTGTATTCAAATCATTGATGATTAAGTTTGAAATCGTAGTAATTACACAAAATACTTAATTGATTTATGTGCAGTTTGAACGATGTTAAATTTTTGAGCAAATTTAATAAATTTGATACCATGCATAGATAGTCCTTCAAAATGGCTTAAAATATGTATATTATATATGTAAGGGAATAAAAACCGTTATATACAATCGATGCTAACAAGAATAACGTATGCATAATATTACAAAAATTGTTCCTAAAATAGAATGTACATTATTTTCATGTACATGTAATAGTAAATACTACTATGATAAGCATGTATAAATCCGTGAATTTTACAAAGTCCAAATCTGATTCCCTGATTCAGCCTTAGCCTCCACCACCATTATCAGATCAGACATGCGGAGAAAGTTTTAGAAGGCCTTACTAAACTAACATTAGCTTTGCTTCTCTTGAGCCGACCCACTTTGAAGCCGGGATTAGCGGAAATAATGCGAGAGGAGGACCTCCCAGAAAATGAGTATAAACCTTCCATGTATTCCCACTAAACTCACATTTTATATAAACTATTTCTCCCATCTATATCTCACACACACCACGATCATCTTCATAAAAAAGAAGCTATGCACCAAAAGCAAAGCAAAATACTAGCAAGCTATTTGGCTTGATACTGCAGCGGCAGCAGGGCAAAAACAACTTTCCTCTGTGCTTTCCCCAACATCATCATTTTCTATAGCTGCTCTCTCTGCTACTTTTACTCTCTGTCTACAAGCAAGAAGCAAAACGAAGCGAAACCAAAAACCAGAGAAAATCTATCCCCATCCAGCTTTATAGAAAGCAAGCCAAGCCATCTTCTACGTTTTCAACCCATCCAACTGGAGTAACCTTTCTCCAAAAAGAAACAAACAGCAGAGTAGACAGCACAGCATCCATACTATCCAATCTCCACAGAACCAAGAGAGCAGAGAAAGGATGTAGTAAATTTTTTTATGTGAACGTGTGTGTGTGTATGATATTGCCCTTTGCTTGAGCAAGCAAAAGTAAAAACGGGTGAGTTGAGTGTTGCGCTAAGTGAAAAGTGTGTAGTATTATGCCACAGGGAATCCATCCGTATCCATCCACAACATCCCAGCAAAGGAGAGTATCATCGTGTCGTATCCATCCATCCATCCACCACCTCCTCCTCCATCCAACCAACAACACCAGCAAGCACTTCATTTCCTACTTAACTTTCTCCTCGTTACCCTCCAAGCTTCATTCCTTAAACCAGCTCGAGTCGAGCTACACAGCCACACATCTTTTATCATCCCAAAAATAGAAAACCAAACAACATCACAACACAAAAAGCTCCTTTACCCATCCACTTATCTTGTACCAGTCTTACGTTACCCCACATCAGTTCTCACATTTGCAACTTTGCATTGCATTCATTTCATATACTATTTATGTGCATGTGTGTTTTACAGTGATATCAAGAATAATACTCTGACACCACCATACACACATCAATTACGTGAAATTACAAAACTCACTTTTCTCCTCTAAACGGATTTCACTTCAGAAAGGTAAGTAAATGTAACAATTTATTTCACTTGTTATGAGAATTGCATAATAGTATCATCATGATCGTTAGTGATAGGGGAATATTTATATAGAGAAGTACATATATATTTATCTTGTTATGAGTCCCATTCTCATATGATCATCATTATCATCAAATGACGTGTGTAGGTTTTTTTCGGTGGATTGGCTCTCTGTTAAGTGTATTGTCATGTATTAAGTAAGTCAAATGAACTCTCACAAGAGTGAGTGCATAGTATAGTCTGTCATCACATCAGCGTCACGAAGGAAAAGGGGATTACACTTGAGAATGGCGATGATGATAGTGATGACGATGGAGGAGAAGACGGTGACGATGATGAAGACGAAGAAACGGTCGATCGGATTATCTTTTCCTCTTTTCTACACACAGACTGCAATGAACTACTTTACCACACTGCTATTACTACTCTTCAGTGTGTACTTACTTAAGTATAGGTAGTTTTGGAAATAAGTAAATAAGTTGGTTGTTGTGTTGCTGTAAATGGAAAAGTATTCTTTTTCTACTCTTTCTTCTCCGGTTTACCGGATTATATTTGAGTTTCTAAATGATAAACACACGTATGTATAACAATAATGCATAGAGACATTTGGGCCGTTATACAAAATTTATGGTAAGCAAGCACATTTATTCAATTAGGATGTCATAAAAGCATAGTTATAGTTTGAAAATCAAAGTATGTCTTATTTGAAAGTAGGCAAAGTAACGCTAGTCATCTTAATCATTTTCGTTGTCGTCACACGTCATTCGCTCACTCACAATCTATTGACTTGATCATGTAAGGCTTCCTGTTACAATCCCTATTATTTTTGTTCCCTAAGAAGAAAAGTTTTGTGTTACGATAAATCCTGTTGATTTACAAATAAGTAAGTATAAATGTAGGGAGAGGGACAAGGAAATGGGGAAAAGCTGGAGAGAGAGATTTAATGGGATAATATATGCATACCTACTTATTCCTTAACAATATCACGATGCCCCATTTTAGTATAAGTATCTTATATGATATATACATGCATGCAAGTTATAGAAGCACCTGTGCTTTCAAGGCTTTACACTTCTTACTACTAACGAATCATTTCACAAGAACTTGTAGGTACGAACATAGTTTTGACTTTTTACATTTAAAAAACTTAGAAGGCATTCATACACACGTGTTCAATTCCAAGTAGTCAGTCACTTTAGTTTAATTGCTGAATCAAATTACTGATTCTTAATAAAACATTATCATTATACAGCCACAAAATTTAACTACCTTGATTATGTGTTTGGGTTATCTCAGTTTTTTTCAGTTTGATAAGTAGGTCAGTCTGGATTGGATTTTTGCTTGTACCTAAACACTTGTCATACTTTTCGTTTTCTCAAGAACACATTTTGTCACAAATAGTTTGATGACTAACGAAATACAAGCGTGTGATGTATGCAATGCTGTGCAATTGCATGAGACTACGTATTAATACTCTTCTTGTCTTCTTTAACTCATTGTTATTCGTTAGGCAAGCGATAAGGGGAAAACTATAGAGTGGAGAATCTTAAGCAGACTGGAGGTAAGGAGCATGTAGGAAAACATCAAAATATTTTCGCCATCTCAACCTCAACCGTCTCCAAATTGCACTATATACGTACATAATAGCATGAAAATGGAGCAACTCGTGGAACCGAACACTGCATACTTTCAATCAGGTACGATGCATACCCACATCACATCATCAGAGCAACAAAGCAAATTGATCGTTGCACAAAAGACACTTTTCTGTTCATGAGCTATGTATCTAAAATATCCAGCCATGTCATTGAACTGACTTGCTTACGGAGTAGTTTTAAATGCTATTTAAAAGATACCACATAACGACAAAAGTTTTCTGAGAACTTACCGGTGGTGGTGTGAATATGGGGATGAAATTAGATGAGTGTACATTTTATCAACACGTACACAACTTTTATGGGATGGCATGTTAAAAATATCCGATTGAGAATTAAATATATGCCAGATGTACCGAGACCCTGGGGTTGTGGAAGATAAGCAAAAGTATGCATTCTGATAGGAGGTGGTGTGGTGGCGAGAACTAAAACTGTTTTTATTTCTTGTTGATGAAAACAATTTACTGAGAAGAGAAAAACACTTGAGACAAAATCAAATCACGGAGCACTCACAGCTCATCCAAATAAAAATTCCTGAAAAGGCTACAGGGTGTTTCCCCTGAGAAGGGAAAATAAAAGTTTTAGCATTTACTTAATCAAAACTCTTCACCCGTAAATAATAAACATCTTGCTTTACTGTAAAAAAAACTTTTTCTCTGAAGAGTTTTGTTTTTCTGGGAAACGAGAACAAAAAATAAAGAGAAGCAATTAGTTTGATTGATAACAAGAAGTTAATTGAGAAAAAAGGGGTACAATTTCGCAAAATGGATTTCCAAAGTGCAATGGAAACCTTTGCGGAAGCGTGGGTAGCAGCGAACACGGGAAAGTTATCTTTGGGTGGTGCTGGAGGTGGAGGAGGGAGTAGTGGAGGCTCTTCATCCTGTTCACCCGGGGTGAGTTCCAGTGGAACAACAACAGTTGGACAGGGAAATCTCATGGGTAATCATCATGCTCATCAGCATCTTCATCATCCGTTTGTTGGTGCTTTGGGTGCTGCCGTTGGGACAAGTGCGGCTGAACACATGAGTCTCGCCGCAGCGGCTGCGGCAATTCAACAGCAACTGGTAAGCGACATCTTTTAAAATTAAAGATATTAGAAACCTATCTAAATGTTTTAAAGCTTTGCTGCTTGTCTGTTGTTGTCGTATGCATCATAATCATTATCTATACACATGCTGCTTCTTAACAGAAGAGTCTAAGATAATAATGTTGAAAATGTAGGCCAAACGGTCAGACAGTCTAAGAGCAATGGGTTTATTGCCTGTTTAGTAATTAAGTATTGGATTTCATACTTGGAATGATTACGTGTAGGCAAATCCAAGAAGATATAAAACATTTTTGTATCAATGTTTTTTTTTACATTTGTAGTGACATATCTTCATATTTTACATACGCTCATCTGACTAAATAAACAAGTCATTAAAATTTATAGCTTTTCCAGGAACAAATACTGAGTTTTGCGAAACATGCTATCTCGCACCTGAACATGAACAGATGCAGCAGAAACAAGGCTGCAAGCTAGTAAAGCTTATCGAAAATTGAAACCATTTTAATTTCCACACAACACCTGCGTTGTTAAATACATACCTAGATATAAAATGAAATGCGATTCGGCTATATAATTCGATTCTGATTATTTTTTTGTTTTCGTGATGGAGACTTGGTTCATGCATGCAGATTATAACAAAAACATGAAAATAACATCTAACTTTAACTGAGCGTTGTAATAACTTTAGATTAAAAGCTTAACATTTTTGTCTATTAATCTGTCCATTCATACATGTATTCAATACTTTATCCATATGATTTCAAAGTTGCTATTCCTTATCTGAAATCGCATACAAGTATATTATATCTATGTATGTAGCCCTTATAATGTAGATGTAAACTAAACTTATTTGATTTCTGTCCTTTAAATGTCTGTCACATTAATAGACTAATGGTTTGGTAATGCCAGCCAAAAAATATTGATTTCTCTGAGCGAAAGATAAAAAAATGTTTGGTACTTTTTTAAATGTTCGCATGTTTGTTTTTCACTGATCAGGAAGAAAAGGTGACAAGTAAAAGAGATAAATAATATTTTTTGGATGTAGAACTGATTAGTTTGGTAAATACACTTTGTGGGATTATCATTATAGCCAACCAAATAAAACCCCATCAGGTAATCAGACCCACCTGGATTTCACACCTATATTTTATTAGCAATATGATTATCCAAATAACTAATTCGTTGATTAACTTCAATGAATGAGTTGGTAGACGTGATCAAGTAAGCTTTACTCACACATATTTGATGAATCAGATCAAATGAAAAATTCAACTGAATAACTTTTCGACCTTTGCCTGTCGTTTAAAAATCGGATCATCACAAATGATGCAATTGACAAGTTGACTACATCAAAGGCAAGGCTAGACTCTATTTAGCCATACAGCTTTAATTACATTTATGCTTAAACAGCTTCGCCAGGTACAACGTAAATCTTTTATATCCAGCTAAACTTGGCGTACCATCTGTGTGAAGACTCATCTTAAGATTTTCTTCGTCTTGAACAAATAGATACGATGGCTTATTTTTAGAGAGCTTATTTTTCTGACTTACGAGGGAGTATTTTATAGCATATGGGTAAAATGAGAAGATCAATTCGATCAAAGCAGAAAGTGTATGCATAATGTTACCTGATATCTTTATATGTGTACCTATTGGATGTAATAGGATTTCTCTTGACTTGATAGCAAAGTGTCGTTTCGTGATTATTGTATTCATATAACCATAATCGTTGTACAAATACCTTTAAAATGCGATAAGAATGTATTTTGTACATGGCCTAAAGAACGGAATGGTAATTAATCTCTTGTTATTATTGTCAACCGGCTGAACTGACTGACTGATTAGTTTGAGAAGGAAAGGTGAGGTTTAGCAGATTAAAGCCCTAAAGTATATAGCAGGATGACAGGATTAGGACTTTGGCAGGATTTATCATTGCATTATATCCCTAGTCACAAAATCTACACACCAGGCCAGACAAGCATAAAACCAGCCTTGTGGTATTTACAAATCGTCATAATATCGTAATCATAATCATCTTTTTTAAATCCCTTTTAACGGCTCAACCAGAAAATCTGAAAAAGTCGATATGTCGCATTGATTGGTATCCCCACGTTTGTTATTTTCCAGTGCATTTATCCATCAGTTAAGTTAATGGGAGTTGCGAATATTGTAAAATTAAAATTTCGAATTAACTGTGAGTTTTTAATGTGCCATTTCCATAAATCACGGATCAAAGTATTAAAACATTTTAAAATTCCTAACGAGTGAGATTATGTTTTAGTGCTGTTTTATAGTTTGGTTTTAGATTATTCTAATCCTGCTGAGAAAGGATTTGTTTAGTAGGTACGTTGTACATTCATATTTATTTCTAAACTTTAATCCAGATAAATACTTTAACTTCATCTTATGCTACAAACAAATTTTTATTCCGTACATACAATCAGTAAAAAAGCATTGTCTGTTT
The DNA here is from genome assembly GCA_034693345.1 of Entomobrya multifasciata. NCBI lineage: Eukaryota > Metazoa > Arthropoda > Collembola > Entomobryomorpha > Entomobryidae > Entomobrya > Entomobrya multifasciata. The sequence continues at coordinate 58,850 of JAQFXM010000243.1, forward strand.
TAGCCTAAATCTTTATCTATTTCTAAAATTGCAATTCATTCACGTGTAAATCCTCTTCCTATTTATGCTTTGAGTTTTTTAAATGCTTGAATGAAGTTATAGCCTTCCTGTACTTTGTTATATTGTGCGGTCGGATTAAGGACTTTGCTTAATCTTTGAAAATCTAAATCCGATTATTGTCTCTGGCATACTTTGAATAGTTTCATTTACATTTTTACATCATTGGTTGCATAACAAAAGATGTATACAATACAAGCACCCATTTCGCATAATTCGTAAACAGTGCAAAAGATTTTGAGTATGGCAAATCTATTATGTAGGTTTGGGTTAAAATAACAGTAAGGTATTCTTTCAAAAAAAAGTTTCCCTTGATGCCGTTAAAAATAAGTTTGATTTTTTTCCATTTTCATTAACTTTACTAGATGGTAAAGGCGTCATATATCCAGTGAGCAGATCAAGTTGTGTAATACGAGACAAAAGTGGACAGTTTAAATTTATATAATTTTAAAAAGGAAATGAATGCAGTTTTTCTCAGTTATTGTATTTGCAAGACATTTAAATATTTTAAATACTAAACTGTAACATATGAAAGGTTTAATGTCCATGTCCACATATGCATAATATGCACTGTGCCCCTCCATGGCATATTTTTAGGCACATTTGAAAAAAATATAATAAATTAACTATGGAAAAACTGAAGTGGTATGGCTGGTTGAAATATGAATATTATATTAATTACATCACTTGTTTGTCATTTGGTTCTTGTCTCCTTATGTTTAAAATGATCTGATTTGTTCACCTTGAATTATGTTATAAACAAAATCATATAATATAAATGCAATTTGTATGACTCTCTACCTACCTTTTGCATATTCATTTACGTTGTTGATCTCTGTTCCATGTCAAAGATTTTAACTCTTTTGAACGAAATACGAAGGAAGGTGACCACATACGTCAATCTATTAAGCTGTCAATAATTAATAACCAAAACACAACTATCCAGCCACTACAATGAGATAATACACACATACTTGTTTTCATGAATGCTTATTTAGATAAGATTTCGTAAGTCGTAACATAACGATTAAATCCTGATTATCTCAGTATCCGCCGTGTTCCTGACCATCATCACTGATTAGCTGAAATGCT
>JAQFXM010000244.1:0-59960 GCA_034693345.1 Entomobrya multifasciata
TACGACTCCACCCATAGGCCACTTTGTTCATCTTATTGTTGTTCGTAAGTACAAAGCTCTTTTTTTCCAAATTCCATTCTATTTTTTCAAACAAAACAACCAAAAATGATAAATTACGCAAAGAATTCTATTCTTCGTATTTAACCATCCACAATGACAACTATCATTAATACTGTTAGTTTTTTAATAATTACAAAAATGGAAGGAACAAAAAAACGAATACTCTCTCAAAAGAGATGGATGTTCTTCAAAAAAAGATGAATCCTTTTATTTCACTCCATTTATGTCGGAGGAAACTAATTTATCTTCTGTTTGAAAAAAATAAATGAAAAGAATTATATTTGAATGTCGGACTGAATGAGTGGTTTAAAAGAAAAAATATCCTTAATACAATTTTCTTTTATTCTAAAAAGATCCATCATCAAACATCACAAAAATGTGTAGTCTTCTTCATTTTCCAAAAAACAATCCCATCTTTTTTCGTTTTTCCATTAGCAAAGTATATTCGCAACTAAAGACACACCAATGAAAAATGGTTTTAAACATACATAAAATATTCGGTAAAAACACGGGATTTCCGTTAGTTACCTGACCTACATAACAACAAAACCTACTGCAAAAACGATCATACTGAAGTAGCTGAAGCAATGGAAAATTAAAACTGATTTCGAATTATAAGTTAAATAAACTTAGTTTGGTATGTATGATTTTGATCTCAACTTTTCACGTTTTAGGTCAATTTCACATATGGTTTCGTATACTTCATAATATGACGTTCAAATTTACTCTCTGACAAATTTTCAATATATTAATTTTGACCTTTGACCTTGGAGTTTGACCTACGAGACAAAAAATCATCTGGGTTCTTGTTCACAACCATAATGACCCAAAAACACATGTTACGTGACGCCATATTTAAGCGAAATTAGGCACTACAATTTTTTGAAATTGTGGTGAAATATTGACAGACGGACAGACAAACAAGCTGTAGTCAATACTTACTGCCGCTTTGTTTTCAGCTAGATAATAACAGCATTATTAGCAGTTTTTTCTTTAACATTATCTTGTTATCTATCTTAGAAAACGTACCTTAATACTTTTCTTCGTTCCTTTTTTGACTAGAATACCATTATACTATTGATGTAATTATATATTTAGGCACATTACATTTGTTTCAAAAGAAAAAAGGAAGAAAAAAATTTCTTTGATGTGCTAAGACGATGACTAGGACATCTTCCAACATATATTATTTGTAAAGGTTTTAGTCAAAACTCGATTTATATTTCTGTGTATATCTGTGTATATACCTATTTTTCCAAAGAACTGTACAAAAATTCTCTCGTCTTTTGTTTGACTAGCGCGGAGAGTTCTTTCTTTCTTTTCTTTTTGAGCAATGGAACGTTTCCAGGAAAAACCCCAAATGACAACCATCTCAAACAATTGTATCATCAAACAGACAGTGAAATTCTGGTTTAGACATTTTCCTTCCTTTTGAGGCTTTCCCTTTTTTCTTTTCTCTAGCTGTCTTGTATCAAATCCAGTTACAAAAAAAGGACATAGGCGCCACTAATGTAAAAAGAGAGAGATTTTCAGACAAAAAAGCAGCTCACAAAAAAGAGAAAGATAAAAAGCATAAAACCAAAAAAAGGATCAGACATTCCTTTTCACCACATCCATCCTCAAAAAACAAAATATACCGACATCAAACGAAAAATAGAAAATGGTGAGCAAAAAGCTGTGAGCATAGCTTTCTCTGTATCTTCTTTTCTGGGATTTTCATTCAAAATTCAACATGATCATAAATCATATTACCTTACGTGTATTCTCAAATGTATTTTTGAAATAGATGACACGAAAAGCATATCTTTGTATTTTTAGTATTGTTAATAAATATTCATTTGATAGAATACACAGAGATGACTATTTATTCAGAGGTGCTGAAATCAAAGCGTCTGCAAATATTAAATTTATTATGTTTGTCTGTCCGTCTGTAAATTGGCTAAAAAAGTGTCGGTTAATTTTTTCCCAATTTTTTTTTAATTTCAATTTTTCAATTATTTTCAAAAAAAATCTAATTTGTTTTCAAATTTTTCTCATTTTTTCTCTAATTTTTCTTAAATATCTCATTTGGGTCAGTAAAGTTAGACGACAAGTGCTACTGATTTGGATTTTTAGCACCACAGGTAGAATCTTAGGGTCAATGCCGATTTTTTAATATTTGTCCCAACGTTTCAGCTACTTCGATATTTTCGCTATGACAACAGGTTTATTTCTATCTAATGTGACCATCTTTCCATGATCAAACAGATCTTTCATTAAATTAAATAAGCTTGAATTGGATCTATCGGGAATGCTTTTAGTTGTCCTAAAGCTTTCATATGTAAACCATAGCACAGAATTTTCCAAACACCATCTTTTTGATACTCAAATATACTTCTAAAAAGAAATAATTTAATTTCAAGTCTAAGAAGCACACCAAAAACTTGTAATGATGAGTGAAGATTAAAGCCTACAGTTACAAAACAAGAGTAACAATATTTCTTGGAATGCATTTACTGCTGTAGGACTAATTCAGAAGTACAATTTTATTTAGGTTACTGCGTTGGTAAAAACGAAAGTTTGGGATAACGTTTTGGCTATGTGGTTCTTATGTAACCTTTCTTAATTAAAGTGCACTTGTTTCTCATTACTCATTTCACTTTTTGGCAAGTTGGACAAGCATATGCAATAAACTTTCTACTTTTAATTTACTATACGGTTATAAATATACATACTTGTATTTAACTCTTTGCTCATATGTGCGTGTTCATGTATGCATATGTGTATATATGTCATGCTATCTGTCCAATTTCAACACTGTCTTTGTTAGCCCCATTCTTCCAAGAAGAGCAAGAGTTTGCTCTTCTCTTGACCTCACCACCGATAATATTTGTACATCTTTCCTTTGTAACAACTAAACTAAGTAACATCAAAGATTTCCCTGCAAATAATTTTGTTAAATGAGTTCTTTGGGTAAAAAGGTAGGTAATTCAGAAGTTAAGGTAGCACATCAACGCAGTCAAGTGTACAATACACTAACATTAAAACCTTGACTGGATATATGCTTAATGATTTCACTTTTGCCAAAGCAAATAAGCCATTTTTTTGTTAAAAACAATAATACAAGCAAGTTTCTCTTTTAAAGTTGAATTAAGGTATATTATTATGATTAAAGTTCAAAGTATACAAGAAAAAAGTTGTCAAAAATACAAATGGAATGTAAATATATATACATATATATATCCATCGAAAATGTTTCTATGTTGTTTGGCAATATAGTACAGTAGCTTCGAGTTGAATGCATTTTTGAATTTTAAAAAAATGAACTTTTTTCTGCTTAAAAATATTGAGAATAATTAACTGCCGATTAAGCATTTTCGACTTAAATCGACATTTATTAGTTATAAGTCAAAAATATTTTTAAAATGTTTTTTCGAAAACATTTATAAACATTTTTTCTTTTTGTGTGTTTCCTTTAGAGCCAAATACAACAATCATCGGCGCTCCGGAAATGTATATCAGCCGAGGAAGCACTATAAATCTCACTTGTGTCGTGGAACACAGTCCAGAACCTCCTGCCAATATTATGTGGACACACAACAATCAGGTGAATAAAAACCCACTAAATTATTTTTTTTAAATATTAAACCCACTAAATTATCTACGGTAAAGTTCCGACCTGACATTTATTTATTTTGGTTCAATTTGTGTTCAAATTTTTAGGAAATAAACTACGATTCACCCCGAGGCGGTGTGAGTGTGATAACCGAAAAGGGTGATGTAACCGTCAGCTATTTGCTAATTCAAAGAGCAAGGCCATCTGATTCCGGCACTTATGCTTGTTCTCCAACAAATGCCATTGCACAAGAAATTAGTGTCCATGTACTGAATGGTAAGATATCTCATTTTATTTGAAACTTCTCAGGCAGTTTATTCTATAACCAAAGTAAAGTATTCCCATTTATTTCGGGTTTCAATCCAGGTAACCTTCCAGCAGCAATGCAACATGGTGGACAGTTGAAATTAGAGTATCCTTTTACAGTGTTTCTTTTAAGCTTAACTGCAATATTTTTTGGAAGCTAAATATATAAATATTTGAGTTGAAATTTGAAATTAAAACTCATTTGAAAAAATAAAACAATAAATTGTAAATTGTAAAGTATGGATAAACCGTACAGACAGAAAAAAAATCATGTATACTGGCTTTTTATTGAAACAATTTGTAATATTTATTTATAATTTAAAGAGATATTGGGTAAGAAAATCATGTACATCTGTATTATATGTATACTTGAATATTTAAATGAAATATTATACGAAATGGTTGTAAATAATGGAATGACGATGTATTTATGATAATAAAAAGAGAAATGGTAAGATTTGTACATGTGTCGAAATGCAAAACGGAAATTTTGTGATTTTCTTTATTGTCATTTATTCAGACTAGTATCATAACCAATTTAGTTTAATAAGTATAAATATTTACTTCGCCGCCGGGAGAAATTTTTGAGCACCAAAGTTTCTGCAAGAATGTTAAAGAGTTTTTGGTATTTTCTGGATTTTGATGATGATAAACGCCCAAGGTAAGAAAAGCTTGTTCATAAATAGCATATTCTGGAATCGTATCCAATCTTTTTTGCTAAAATGTTTGAAATTTTTCACTCTGCCATTTTGCTTCATTTTGTGGTTCTTATTGTTTAATTAAGTTGAATTGATGATGATCTTTCCTAACTATTGGATCTTTTTCTATTTTCCTTTCTATTTATGATATCCCTTTTTGCTGAAATTGTTTTCCATTTTAAGGCCCGAAGCATATTCACACCATACAATGCACAGTAAACTTTACGAAGGAGCTCAACTTTCACTTTCGTCAAGTACTATCATTGCTTTTCACCGTTATCGTCGTATCTTTATCCTGAAACCACCAGACTACTGTCTTACAAACCCAGACTAAATAAAAAATGAGGCTTAGTCTTAAAAAAATTGGCAAGGTAAGTTGTTATGCATCTAAAAGAAAACTTCTACGTACTATATCATGATATATGGTGAAAAACATGGTTTATAAATATTTCCATCATTACACTATTTTGTCAAAAAAAATATGGCTATAGTATAAAATCTTTTAAACTTCTATTTTTTTGTAATTACAAGCGTTAAGTTGTTTGGGAGTTGAAATTATCAAAAAGTTTTAAAAGAAATTCTTCAATTAATTCATAATTTTTATTAAGAGTTTTCCCAAAACCTTTTCCGAAGTATACTTCATAAGAAAAGGCGGTATGAACCAAATAAAATTTCGAATCATGCAAATTATTAATATTGTATACAACACTGCTTATAAATTTAAATTACTACTTTTTTAATATTTTCTTGTCATACTTTATGCTTTTAGGCTGCTAGTCGCACTAAAAACTAGGAAATCTATGTGCAAATACATTTCAGATGTGAATTATTCCAGAGACTCGGACAAGTTTGGCTGTTTTTGTGTACACTGGAGTTTTCTCTAGTTAGGGGTGTTCCATGTTCAAGCAAACAATCTTATAAATTTTCAAACTCAAAGGAACTTCATTAACATGTAAAAAAGGTGAACAATTTTTTTTGGAAAGTTCTGAGTTTAAACACAAAACATCAAACAAAATTTTCCCAATAATTAACTATTTTTAGAAGCTCAACCTAACATTCTTTATCAAACGAAGACACGCTCCAGAAAACATTCGTTCAGAGCAAAGCAGCGTAAAGCAAACTCTTCAAATTTCTTTTTTCACATGAGCGTAATTACAGGGCATAATTCAATCTCTTTTTTCTGTCAAAACTGCCACAAGTAAAAAGGATGACATGTATATAAGTTTTGCTTTTTACAAAAAACTGTGTCATTAGCAAACTAATTTCTCAGCTAGTTTTCTCTTCCAAATTTCCTTGACTGCATGATTACACGCTTCACGCCTAACTTACATGCTTCCACGTTAAAAGGTAAGGAACAATGTTACAAATAGATACAAAGGACATGATTGCACCTAGCTATCACACAATTTCACCAACTTCATTTCCATCTTTGCTGATTCTTGCATTTTTTTGGATTCCAGTTCCTAAATTTAAAAGAACATGTACAAGCAACAGCTTACGCAAATTTAAATAGCTAAACTTTCTCTTCATTTTGACGTCATGAACCAGAAGTCAGAAAAACCATGCCACCGTGAATTAATAAACCAAGCGTGTGAAAAAGCTTGAAAACCAAAAACCTTGTCGGATCTTTCATCTGCGTATTCATTTTTACGATTAATTTGACTCCCTGCTTGTATGTTATGTTTAAAAACAGTTGACTCAACCATGCAAGTTTAATTTAAACAAGAGTGAATTTTTTTTAAGTAGGTCATTCGTACTGGTTAGTTTTTAGAGACAAAGCTAATTTGTTTTATAGAAATTCGGTTACGAATTTGACACAATTTGCAAAAAAATCGTTGCAGCTTAGATTTATGTATGTTTTTTCTTGTGACAACTTACCTTTTCAAGGCTTTTATTTTACATTAGAGTCAGTAAAACAATGAAACAATATCAAATTCGATCTGGCCGACAGAAAATTATGTCCTGGCTAACCATTTTAAATTAACAAAAGTACAATTCGTCACAAAAGACACCAATGCCTTCTTATACATTTCCATACCTTCTCGGTACCAAATATACTAGATATTCAACTTGGTTTTGTATCATCATTTTCTAGACCAAATTTATGCAAACGTTTCAAGTTTCACAACATGATAAATTCGTAGACAAGCCTCATGTATAAATTCCTATACCGTTTTCAAATAACCGCAAGCAAAAAATCTGTAAATAAGTAAAGGTCGAGTACCTCATCGTCATCGTTAAATAAATGGACTGTACTCTAAACAACTAAAGTTTTTTTTCCAGTTCTCTAGTCAAATTATCTGAATAGCATTATCTTACTTGACGATTTACCTGAGCAACTTATTCTTATTTCATATTATCTACCAACAAGTGAGTAGTTTTGTACAAAGCCCACTTTTGCTCTTTGAGCTTTATGTTTTACTGTTGGGTGGAATGACCTTAAATGGAAAACAATTTGCATAAATTTTATTTTATTTGTATAAGTATTGCACTTCTCAGTCTCGAGGTCAAAACTATCTAAATAAGTATGAAAATAAACCTTATATGTGATCGTATCTGTTGAAAATGTATACCGGTTTATCATAAACAATAATTGTTCTAACACAATTGGTTAACCCATATTCACATATACATGTTTGTATATTGTGTTTTTCTATATAAATCACGGTTAAAGTAAATTGAACTTCTTTAACGAGACGCTAAACTTTATTGAGCACAAACGCTATTTTTTGAGGCTCCATGTAGTTTTTACGCATACTGGCAAATTTCTTAGTTTAGTAGTGGAACGCATGTTTTCCTAAATAAACGTCTTAAAAAACAAATGACCACCAAAACATATCATCAGACCTGACTATTATTTTAAATATATGCAACTTTCGCCATACTTATTCCATACAATTTCAAAACATTCCGATTTTTAAATTACCAGATTCTATTTACAACGGGAAATTTTTGAATCGCATGGAGGAAATTTGTATTTTATCGTAAGGATCAATAATCGAACGTAAAAAATATTAACCGAAGAAAATATACAAAAAAATCTAAGAAACATTTAGGATATGACTACATTAATATATACTGACATTGATTTCGTATCAACCTTACTTTTGTTCCAACCCTTTTTTATTCTCAAGGTTACCATCTTGCAACCAAAACGCCAAAATATCTTAAAAACGCTGCACTAGAACACATTGACTGTGTAGACTCACTTTTCTAAATGACCATCTTTTAGGTATACTCCATAGTGAAAGCAGGGGCATTATAACTCATGATTATCTTCAAGCTCGGAAAAAAAAATTATCTTGCTTGGTTTTTCTTTCAATGCCAACAGCAAAGAAAACCTTAAAATATATAAATTTAATACTCGTAGATAGTCCCCGCCTAGGACAATGCAGCTCCTTTGCTTAACTTTATTACAATGATAAAAAATAATGATGTTATTATACTGCCCATTCACTTTATTCATTCTACTTTACGATCCACGTCTACTAGCAAGCAACCATGTCGTTTTGTATTTTGGTCTTGCGTTTTCCCAACAAAAAAGTGAGATGCTTTTTTATATAAAAATGACTAAAGTAATTTTAGCAGTCCAATAACATAGTTTAGAGTGACGTCCATATTAAACGTACCAGAAAGGCATCCTTCTCGAATAAGCATATTGTTGAAATACCTGCTATCCGAATGTGAAATATAACGAACAATTATACTAACTCTAAAGAAAGTCTTAATAAAATAGCTGATGTCGCTATAAAATGACATCTTGTAGACCACTTTACTCAAGAGCAGTTTTTTTGTTTGCTTGGATGTGAAAAGGTACTTGATATTTTTTGACACAGAAAAATCCAGTCGATCAAACGACTCATTTTTTTTTATTGAAAAATCACCAGTATTTTAGATTTTGACAAAAAATCAAGTAAAAAGTGAAGTGATTGAGATAAAAAAATTCTTAATTTTTTCTATTCGTACATAATTCCAAAAATACATTTTCTACATTTTTTTAATTCATCTTGAAGTAAAGCCAGGTCTATTATTCTATCAACACAAAATAGGTATCAAAATCAAGAGAATAATTATAAAACGTGTGAAGCAGTGATTTCTTATTGCGTATCAAATTTCGTCTCTATCCTAAAAAACAGGTTGAGTTCTAACGATATTCATGAAAAAGAACTGGTTTTTACTAGGCAATATGTGCCAGCTTTGGATTTTCTACCAATTTATTACAAGGTCGGACAACCCAATAACTTCTGTCAAATGTTTTACGGGCCTATTTGCCAAAAATATATTTGTTTGCCCTCATTGCTTATTGTTGCTTTTTTGAAAACTTCTCTGGAATATAGAAGTCAAACAATGGAAGTAACAAGCTTGTGGAAGTGACAACGATGGCTTGTTGCTATTGAAATAAAGTAACTCTCATTTGATTAACATGGGAGAAATATTCTTCAAAACAGGCTTGTCGCATCTATTTTCACATATCTCTTAGTAAACTTGAAAGCACTGACATTCGCCTATTTTAGTTTCTCGTATTGCGCATAACCTTTTTTAATACATACATAAGAGTAGTCCATTATACCTCACGTTTAATGATTCAAAATTGTAAAAACGAAATTCCCAAAAAACGGTTGTAACGTAAAAACTTCAATTTTAACTTTCAAATGAGTTTTTCTCAATATTCTACGATGTTAAGAGCAAATATCATTTTGCCCATGCTCTATTGTATGCGTTTTGTTTCACAGAAAAATAATACTGTGTGACATAAATGTGGTGTTAGTTGGTGGAAGCAGGAAAGGTTAATGTTATCGACGAGGAAAAAGCATGCACGTTGGTAGTAAAGTAGAAATGGGCAAGTATTTCCAACTTCCAGCAACAATAAACACAACAAAAGTTGCATGTTGGGGAAGATGTAAAACCTACGTCTGAATAGTGTTGTATGTAGTACGACTATTCTAACTATTGCTACTGTGTTTTTCTAAATATTGCTTGACATAACAACAGTCAAGTAATAATAATAATATGTTTGTGCATGTTAGAAAGAAGCAAGGGCTCATTTAGAGGTTTTAAACTTCGTATAAACATGTCGTATGAAGGATTTTTGGTGATTTAATAACCATTTTGCTCATGTTCTTGTACAATAGCAATGTATATGATCGTAATAAGACGTAATAACAATAAAAAAGTGTGCAGAGGACAAAGAAAATATTTATGAGAATGATTATTATGACGACGACAAAAAGAAGTGAAAGCTGTACCCATTGGCAATGCTTTTTACTTACATTAGGGTAATAGCGCTATAATGCACCTAACTATCACCAGGGTCAATTATTTTGATTTTTGACATATTTCTAGGAGACAGTAGACAAATACGAAGACAACGAACAAGTACTAATGTTCAATATGAGTTTAATGTATAAACTTACTCGGCGCGTTGATGACTTGATGTGTAAAATTCTCATGTAACATATTTTCTTAGAATATAGATAGTAATATTCTTACCTTTATCATTGTCGTAACTGAGAAATATTCATTATAGAGATACGAGGAACAGTTGTTTTACGTAATAAAATATTACATGTGTTCTTGGATTTAATTCTCACGTTTTTCAACATACATTGCTTTGCCCAATGGAGCAAACTGACTAAAGTAATACTTAATTGTACTATTTGTTAAAGCCAGTTTCTTTTTAAGCTTGAATTCCATAAGGGAAACAATCATCCAAAAGAATCATCTTCAGCGGAAAAAGGGTTTCATTATTTTTAATGAGAAAATCGAGATGTAAAGCATAATTAAATGCTCTTGTATACTTTCTTTGAAATGTTGTTACATAAAGGCAATGTATCTTGACATAAAAGGCTTAGAAAAATTAGTCCGTCGTGAAAAATAATGTCGCAAATATTATTCACACAACAGCATAATAAGACAGGCGACTATTCATTCCAATCTTGATGCATGCTCTCTCTCTCTCATCATGCATTATGTTAATAAATTGAAAACAACCCAACACATTTTCTATTTTCACTTCCGCTTTGTGCTTCTTAGTAAGTATGTATGTATATTGTTAGGCTAAACTGATGTAACCAAAGAGGGTTTCTGTAGAATTTTGGCTTCAAATTTACTTTACCAGTACTCTTACTCCTGGCTCCTAACAACTACAGATAGTATACACCAAGTTTGGTAGTTTTGTCGTACTAATAAGTAAATACATGAGAATTAGCCGGATGATTGTAAACAAGAGCTGATTGGCGTATTAATCATTTGGTCCTCATTGTGCCATCCCAACTAATAAAATATCCGTCAAAATTATGAGATCCAATACCCATGTACAAAATTGACTACAGATATGAAACTTCTAGAATCATTATCCACATTATCAATCTAGCTGCTAGCATTAGCCCATTTCCTACTGCCAGCAATATCTTTTTACGCCCCGTTCAGAAAAGCTAAATATATTTGAAACCTAAAGTATCTTTCCTTGTCCTTTACTTCTTCTTCTTCTTGAATGATGTACGTTTCATTTTTTTATTCAGTAGAGATTGTGAAGTCTTCTCCATGGAGCTTAATGCCTGCCTGTCTGCATGGATGCTGGCAGCAGTGGGCTATGGATAATGTTGAAAAGTGAAAGGAGGAAACGGACCGTGCACTTACTTTCTATATATCTATCATCCACCAAGTAACCAAAAAAAGTGTTTCACCTAGTCCAGCACACACACATACACCCGCAAACAAGTCAGTAGTTTCTTCAGCAAGCAATATTAACTGTGCAGCAATAATAGGAGTGGAAGAGCAAGAACTTTTTTCGATACAGACTGCTGCAAAACAGGCTACTATCATATAGCACACCACTTTGTGTTGATGATGATATGGTGAGAAAGAGTGAGTGAGTTAGAGTTCAGTTGTAGTGGTACAAGCAGCGTGGCTTCCCTTTTCGTTTCACCAACCAACCCTCCTTTCTCCCTATAGCTTCTTTTGGTCGTGTACAAACCATTGGATTTTGCTTTTACTCCTTCAGTCTCATTCTTTCTCTCTCTAGTCAAGCAACTCGAAAAAATTTGACTCTCTGCTCGCTCGCTTCACTCATCTCATCTCACTCACTAAACTCAGCTCAGAAAGAACAAGAAAAAAAAGTAGCAAGAGCAACGGGAAAGTTTGCCATTTATTTTATTTTGGTGGTGCGTTGTTTCTATCACTCAGGAAAGTATGCTTAAGAAAAAAAAGTGAAAAAGGTGGCCAGGGCTGTACAGTTTGCATTTTCTGGAGTTTTCTAAGTGACTCTTTAAATTGACTTACTTTTTCTTCTGTAACGAGAAACCAAGAAGCAAGAAATTCTTTACAGAATTTACTGATTCTCCAACTGGCAAACCGAATTAATATTTTATTTCTCCCCTTCAAAGTGAAATGATATTCTACGTTTCCATTCTGAATAATAGCTACAAAATAAGCAGTTTTCACAGGCCTTGATTTTTACTCTAGCTAGTTTTAGTAGTCACCCTGACTTATTTTTTTTCTCTTGTTGGTACTTTGAAGGTGGTTCTGCTCATAGTAATTGCATTAATGTGTTGTGCTTGTCTTAGACGAAACATACCTCGTTTTTCAATTTGAAAATTTAATTTACAATATCATTTCACTCTCTCTTCGGTTTTTGTTCCTTCCATTCGCTAGCTGTTGACCTACGACACAACAAACAACTTAACAGATATAGACGTTTTATCACAACACAACAAAAGAAATTCTTTGTGTTTTCGCCAACGCAACAACATAAAAAAAGACTTACTCATACACTTCTGGCCAACATTTTTGAGCTTTTACATGTGTTTTTGTGTTCATTTGCAGAAAGAAGTCATAAAAAGTAGAAAGTGGGAACAACGGGACAGCAGTTGTGGAATAATAGAACCTTTGTAGCAAACTCTGTTATAAAATGCTCCGTCATCTGGTGTAACAAAATACATAGTGACATTTACATGACTTTGTACACCACTGTTTTCTGGGGATTTTCGAGTATAAAAGATTTATTTTCGCTGGACCACAACAACAAATTTATTCATTGTTGTAAGAACTCTAATAGATATTGTTATCTACATCTTAAAAATACAATTCAGGGAAAAGTGTCTACAACTGCGGCAATCATTCAAATGTTTACGAGCATGATAACATAATAATACTGTTTACATACTGCTTATGTAACTCTCAAAGTCTCTTCGTTCGTGAGGAAACTTGGAACAAGCACTTTGACAAAATAAACAAAATAGTGAAAGCGTGCCAATATATGTTTATATCCAAAACGGTAGCTGCAAAAAAATGTAATGATGGCGATGATAACAAAATGGCCTGTGTATAAAAATATAGGCAGTAACATGACGATGGTGATGCTGATAATGGCATGGAAATAAGAAAGCAACACATACTCTCCGTAGCGGAAAAAACCTGGTCAGACACCTGCTTATATCCAACGGGCAACCACTTGAAACAACAAAGTTGTCTGAGTAAACTTTGATGTTTGTTTTTGAGTAGCATAAACGGAAATCCAATTGCTTCTCTAATATGTGTGTCTCACATTATTATCGTTCTCGCCTTTCGCAGTGAAGTATGACTAGATAAAATATAATTTCTCTTGTTTGTGTGTGTGCAAATGTACAAAGAAAAAAGTCGAAACAACTGGAAAGATCTTGGTACATTTGGGGTATAACGACGACTTTAACAAAATAAAGAGTCTGACGTCCATTAAAGGGTCGTCGTAGGATTTCACTGGAGCTTCATTAACTTCAAGTAATTTATGTATTCATAATAATGCTTTTTTAATTACACATAATATGAGCTTGTATGATCATCTAAAATCTAAAATATAGGAATATAGTATGAAGAAAATGTAAAATGTTTTTACTATGAAATCAATTCCAGCTTTTCAGAAATCTCTTCTTTAACCCCGCAAGCTTTTTATCAGTTTTTCTTCAAGTCTGCAGCTACATGAATAAACATTTAACTTTTTGTTTAAGTAAACACGCTTTACTTTAATCTTTATCTTACAGTCTTAAATTGCAGACTTTTCGATTCGAGACAGTTTTCTTGCAGTAATGACACTTGATCTTTTTGCTTCTTTTTTATAAAGTTGCACTAACCATGTATGTATGCTTGCTTTATATAGTTGATTCTCAGAAAAAAAGATTGAAAAGTACATTGAAAGCCTCTTTTGCTTCAATGGGAATATTTAATAAAGCGTATAAAAACTTTTTCTCAGTATCGTTCGAAAAAAAGTTCCAAACTGATAAAATGAAGAAAAGCATCATTTCACACGCTTCCAAATTTTCTATTTATTATTAGCTGGCGAAACGTGTTCTTTTCTTGACAGTTCATATTATTTCATTCACTATATCATTCCGTCAGTACCTTGCCTCATCAAATATGTATGTAAAGGTACTATAGTAATACTCATGAACAGTGCGTAAAGTCGAACAATCGTAAGTAATAAACAGCAGCAGTAACAGCATGATTTTACACACTGCAGTACACAGAGAAAGACACGGGGTGGAACCTCCTTCTCCGGAAATGAGATTGCTACATAATTAACTTTGAGTGAATTCAGCATTCAAAGGCAACGTTTGTTCTTTCTTGCATGTTTCCCCTCCTTATTTCACCAAATTTCCCATATGGATTCCCCATTTCCTTCCTGCTCCTTTTTTCTCCTGCCTTTTTCTTCTTTTCAGCTTTAAAGTATGTTTTCTTCTTAGTAGCTACACTAGTTAAATTTTTTACTTTATTATACCACTTTCAACCCATCATTCTTACTCACACCCTACATCATACAGTTAAAGTGAATACGTATATTAAATGTGTATAAAATACTTCCACAAAACACTGAAATAGTTCGAGTGTAATAGTTTCTGATTCCTGTCATCACTTTTTTGGTAACTTCATTCAAGTTAATAACAGATGGGTAATATTACTCTTGTTTAGTGTTATTATTAAGAATTTTAGCGAGGAAAGCTGTCATGCCAGAACAGAAGTGGAGAAAACAAGAGAAGGATAGTATAAAGTGCAACACATGCTTTCATACATCTATCCAAACATTTTCTAGTTTCGAAATAGTTATAAACATTAGCAATAGATAAAAAGTAAAAATGAAGAAACCCATCTTTGTATACTTTTTGTTGAAATATTGACCTCACAAAAGGAGCAGCATGATGCGAAATTTCAATTTAATTTTCACTCCCGTAGATTTGCATCTAGAGGCTCGTCAAAAACTTTTTATGCACACATTATATTCTCATGCTACTATGTATACACTTTTTGTGGTTTTTCCTTTCGCTTTGCTTATGTTTTTTTACATCATTTGTATTGAAAATAGAAAAATATGAAGGAAAACACTTGTGCGTTTCCCACAAAATACATACAACAACACAGCAAAAGAAAAATAGTATTGTATAAGGCTTGTCATAAGAAGTGGCCATTTTACCACCAAACGCCGCCACTGAAGCAAATAAAAAAGCAAAGCAAGCGGTTTTCCTTTTTCTTTTTTTAATACTTAACAATAGGCCTAGCAGTACTTTCACACGAAGCTATAAATACAAACACACAAGTCATCTCGACGTCCTCCGTCTCCTCCTCCGGATTACATACAATGGACTCAATGTGTGCGTGTCTGTCTTTTTACGAGTGCACCATAAACTACGGTGGTGGAGGGAAGAAGACACAGCGTTGTGTAAACCACCATCATTTCTCGCATGACATGACATTCCACTACATACTTTTGCCTATAGCAGCATGCACAACAAACAAACTGACTATAACCACATTGTAAGCTGTCATATTTTCAATAAAAAGAGAAACCAAAATTTACAGTGAACCTTTATCATTATGTATCTTTCTGAACCGGAAAAATTATCACTCTTTTGTGCTCTTCTTACCGGAATTCATGTTTCGTAATTGAATAACATCGTAAACCAACTATACAAACCTATAAATCTGTCGAATAGGTGATGACAATGCTTCTTTGATCAACTTTGCAATAAACTGCCGATGCATTGGAGCAAGTTAAAGTTTCTAGCCTTTTTTTCTTGCTGACCGCACAAAATTTATATTCTTTTTTATCTTGGTCAAATTTTCTAGATATTTTTTAAAAGTGGTAAAAAGTATGAGACTCGATAATGTAATCATGTGGAAAAAAATTGGTTGTACGAACTAGTTTTTTCACATAAAATATTTAATCTACATGATGGTTGGTGTACATACAAAAGTGCTGTTCACACACAACATACTGAACATCTAAATAGTGCATTGTTCGTTTTTGCATGCTTTTGTTCTCTGTTGAAAATCCATTTTATGTAAGACTACTGGCACTACCACCATCACGACTTGTACATTTTTGTAAAGCTTCCCGTAAAAAATGTAAATTAGTTGGCATGATGCCGTTATTTTTATGCCTGTTCATGTAGAACAAAACCGAGTACTCTCACATTTCTGTACAGGAAAGCTGGAGAGCAGCATGCAAAAAAGCTAAGTATGAGTATGACATGTCGATATTAAGGATAATAATGTTTCGTCTGTTCTTTTGACGAAAAACGCAACATATACGCAGCTAATACCGATAAGTAGAAAAGCCTACAAAGTAGATGATTGGTGTGGCGGTCTGTCACCGTTTCATCATTCCAGTCTTCCTGACCTGTCATTTTTTTGCTTTAATCGCTACATACTGCAGTTATTTTAGTTGATTGTATGACCTTTATCCGTATATATATATATACCTATAATCCTACTATATTCTTTTGATGTTCATTTTTTCGTGCTCGTTCGATTGCTGACTTTTTGCCTTGAACACTGTTTCCTTTTATTAGTACGGTGAGGTAAAGTACAACGCAAATGGCACTGTATCGAACAGAAAAGGAAAAAGGGACAAGTTTAAAAACAACATAATGGTAAACCCATGTGCTGGTAGAAATTACAAAGCAACACCAAGAAAATTGTGCATTCCTCATAAAAAATTAAAGTTAATAATCGAAAAGTCTGTTTTTCGTTGTGTCGGGCATGTTGGAAAATGTGGAACGTGGTCAAAGTCACATACATATATATAGTCACTTTAATTTGCTAACTTCATGTCTATTGCTTACACTGCAGTAAAAAAAAGTATTTCCTTTGTGTTGCTAGTTTTTTGTCCACACTCCTCCACCTGAAATAGTCCAGTAATTCGAATTGACAAAAAAAATGTTAGTAAAATAATAAGGTTTTCGTGTAATTACGTTTTCATCCGAATATACATATAAAAACTTGTAAGAATGGATATTTACTGGAACATTTTGTGTGGTTTGAATGAAACGTGACGCAGAATGATGATATAAACTAATAATGAGTATAATGTACGTTGATTCCTGATTTCAAGAATGAGAAAGGAAATAAAATTAGCTTTCTATACACGCAAACCCTTGCAAATAAAATATATGCATGTTCATGTTAATTCAACCAAGAGAATATTGTTTATCCCGGCACGGTTTTGTCTACCAAAACTAGTTTTAAAATGGAAAGAAAAAAATCACAAAGAGAAAGCTAGAAAGGAAGAAAGTTACAAAACACACTATTTTAGCTTGTTTATATGCGAGGTTGGTTCGTTGGTGGTAGCGGATCAGAAAAGAAAATGCCATAAAAAGGTAAAGGAGACATTGTGTTTGTACATGTTCTGTAAACGAATGCAATAGTTACGAGGTTCGATAACAAGAGCAACAATATTATTTATTGTGCATGTTAACCATGTTTTTTGCTGAAGAATGCTTTTTTTTCTGAACATGTAAGCATGCGATCCTAAAAAAAGTAAACAAATGTTGACGAGTTTCATATTGCATGCAAGTGAGGTTGTTGTATTGTGTTTCAACTTACAACATTATCAAAACAAAAGTCAATAGATTTACTGTGATACATGCATGCTTTAATTTTTTTTATATATCTTTCGTTTTTTAAATATAAAAATAAACAAAAAATTGCGTACCTACTTGTTGACTGTGTGTGACGTTGATGGAGCTCTGTTTATTCCACCTTCTTGCACTCTACTTTTCTTTCTTTAAAAATGTAAAGCGTTTTAATTAAGCTTGTATACAGCATAGACAGAGATATAGAAATAAGTTTGCTTGATATATAGTAGCTGTGATTAAATAAAAAAGACTGCTATTCGATCTCTTCTTCTTTATTGATTTTATGCCTTTCGTGTTGACAATAAAGTGGAAACTATTGTCTAACAAATAGACAAGCGAACAAAAAAACCTATGAAGGATTTTATTTCAGCCGTAGAAACAATACAAGAGGAATCCATACAATATTACACATAAAACCAATCATGTTTTTTGTTCTGATCACTTCCCTGAAGATTTTTTTCGACAATGAGAAAATACCGTGTTGTACATGTGCTTGGCTCACAGGATGACGAACATGACATGGCACTGCTTTTTTCTTTTGCTTGTACTTTTTTTTTACATTGGCACTTTTTCAGAAGACGTAGAACAAAAATACTGTTCCGTATATTTTTCTCGTCATCGATATGTTTTTATTGTAACTTTCACTGCTTGAAGACAAAATCTAACAGACAGACGGATGGATAAAAAACCGAAAAGGAGAGAGTGACATATTGACTTCCTAATCTGAGCTGACACCATTTGAGAAGCAACCATGTATCTCAAGTTTCATTGAGAACATGGCGTCCCACATGATCCAATTGTTTGTCTTCACATGGTCTTTTTGGCTGTTGAAGTACAAAGTGGTACCAGACCGTAAAAGCAGGACGAATACATACTAACGAGAATGATATTAAACATGAAATTGATATATTTATAAGAAAAAATGGCAATGGATTGGTGGGAGACAAGCAGACATGAAATGTTTTCATAGATTCTACCATCTAAACGAATGAAAAGTATACTTTGGGAAATAAATTTTTGCTGAATGGTTGTAAGAATTCAGGAAAGATTTTGCAGTTCACCTGCTGGCTTTCTAAATAGAAATAAAAGCTTTTTTGTACAGACCTGCATTCTACTAACTTTCTAGGCCTCAAAAGTAAATTTATTATTATTTTCCCTATTTATTGTACGAAACCTGTTGGGAAGCTACTTAAATGGGGAGCTATGAAAAATGTCATGCTATTTATATTTTCTGGATGCTGTGAAAGTAAAATGGTGGTGACAGGGTTATTTTAAATGAAAACGCTCGCTGGATCCATTTTCCGGTTTCTCGGCAACCATCTATTTCTGGTACAATGGTAATGGTGAATGTATGTATTTATGGGGAACAGCTGCCGCTTCAGCATTTCTCAGAGTTCTTGTCTAAGTGACATGAGCATAATGTATAATAACAGTTTGTATGCTAGACTGAATATATCATTTGATGATGATGATGAATATGAACACCAAGGAAGCATGAAATTATCACCCGTTTCGGGTTGTTTCTTCTCTCTTGTATTCTAGAAATTGGTACAACACCAGGGAATCATGTTTCATACTCAATCGACGTCTTACACTACCATTACGTTCTTCCTACTCGTTTTCACCACAGGTAAGGAGAAAATTCCTTTCTTTTCATGAAATACCCGATTCCATAATGTTATTCTTTGTGTCGAATTCATAGATTTTTTTTCTTTACGCCAGAAATCTATCAAAACCATCTTTTGTGCTTTTGATGATACGTATAGCTATTTTATTGTTTGACGTGGAAAAAATTATTTATTGCATAAATTTGGAAATGTTTCAACATTTTTTTTCTTCACTTCTCTTATGTTTATTAACTTAAGATTGTTTTTTGAACATTGAACTTTTTCACTTGATATTACCATTTTCATTAAAAACCCGAAGAAAATTCTCACGAATGATGAGATGCAATATGTAATGATATACAAACAAGATTGTACAAATTTAATATGAAAATGATGCTTGTTTAGGCAACTCAGGAGGTATGTTCAAAAAGAGGATTATCCGCTTGTCAGTTTTTTTCTCCGAGCTGAAGCGTATCCCAATATCTTTCATCAATCTTGTGAGGATTTTGTGTAAACGATGTTGGTGTTATATGATATATATGCACCTTTCACCTTTACATTGAATTAGTTACTTTAAAAAAAAAAAGCTCGTTCTCACACTCACGTATAAGTACATTCTACCTTTGTACAAGCTTATCGATGCAAAAAATATCACAAGGGGAAAATTTATGAAAATGCGACTTAGGTAGGAGGAAGATTGTTGAGGCTCTGAAATTCACACGAAACTTACTAATGTAATACCATATTTGTTGCTGTGGAAGCACTGTTTAGTGAATTCGCAAGAAGCTTACTGGATGCTACCACCATCCTCGATCCAGATGTTGGCGATTTACATCAAGGAGAAAAAAAAGATGACGATGAGTATAGTTTACACATTTTTCTTTTGAACTACAAAGCACTGATATCGAGCTTCGTGTGCGTGTGCTGTACAATTGGTAGATTCAAGCATATATGTATACATATTATGCACATGCAAATCTTTGTACTTTTGTGTTGTAAATCTGAAAATAACTATAAAACAGGGGGAAATGCATGAAAAGGAATAAAAGAGTTTCTTTTTCAACGCGAACGTTTGTGTCTTAAGTTCAGCAGAGCATTAGCTCGTTTAATACATTTTCTTTTCTATGGAGATAGATTTACGTGACAAGTTTACATGCGACGTGTCTTCGTAGCCCAGGAAAGGCATGCTAAAACTGCTATGCTACTTTTACTGATGAAGATGATGATGGTGGTAGAGGTGGCTTGCATCGCACTTTTTCTTCTGAGAGTGTCCGCGTCTCTGATTATTTAGTACAGCTTCTGGCATGTTCATGGTTACGTTGTTCTATTTCAATGAACCTCCTTATTTGCAAGACAAAATTTTAAGTACTTTACTTTGCTCGTTGAAGATGTGGATCAGAGGCAAAAGATAGATCTAATACAAGTAAACACTTTACCTACAGGAAAACACTTATGTTAAGTGGAAGAACGAATCTTGTGTCTAATATAACATTGGTTGATTCATTTTGGCGCACTGTGTGCTCGCCATATCACGATCTTCATGCTATCAAATTTCACAGACACCTGAAACATGCTTGCTCGGTGAAAGATTACCATGCAACCAACCCATGGAGAAACCACTATTAATAATGTTAAAGTGAAAAAAGCATGTAAAGAAAATGAACATTTAGCTTATGTAATTCGTGCATTCCGTTATTGTAATTATATACCATATTCCATGTTAAAAACTTAAATTTGTTTGAAACAGGTGCACTTTGCGAATTTTGCATAGAAAATCTTTTGCATTTGGCTAGTAATAATATTTTGAATTAAAAATGCTCACAATTTAAAAAATATACATATTATGATTATAATATATATATTATAACTGAAAAATAAACTTATACAAGATAAACCTATATAGGATAAGGATAAACCTAGGATAAAATGTTAATTTTTCCTGGCAAAAAAAAGTAATCAGCATTACTGATGCTATCCACTTAAACTAAAGCATGGTCTGGGTTCATAGACAACATTTTTGATTTCATAATTAATACATTCATCAAAATGTTGTAATTTCGAGTTGTTGGAATAGCACAGCAGAGTGAAAGCAAATTGAAACATTCGTAAGAATAAATTGGCACTCAATACATTTATTCGATGAATTTTTTCACCATTATCTTCATTTATTCTCCCCTCCCACACAAAAATAGTTTATTTAAGATGGAAACAAAACTTTTACTTGTCTTTCCTGTTACAATAAAAGTTACATTCACCAGCACGACTAGATATAAGAAAGAAAACTTAACTCAGTAAGTGCTGTATATTTTTTTCGTTTATACTTTCTATTCATGTGTCAGTCTCCGAGTCTCTGAAAACCCTGTTGGTTTGTTATTTTTCTTTAGTACATCTCTACTGAAAAAAACTTTGCTTATCCTGGCACTTTTCATTTTCTATCCATACTAAAGCAGCAGATCGGCATTCAACATCGTCATCCCCGTCACACGCACACATAGTAATACGAACATTAGAAACGTGTGTTATAAATGCATAACGTTCTGCAAGCACGATAATATAAACGATTCACTCACACACAAAAAAGGATGTCGTGTCGTGGAAAAATAGTGAAAGAGCGAGAATAAGAGAAAGGCAATTGCATGGCAAAAGAGTATAATGAAAAAGCTATCATGTGTCTAACACACTTGTACTAGCTTGCCAAAACGAAAAGCTCATTTTTCTTCAACTTGACTCTTTGGCAATGAATTTTCACTTGTTTTTTTTCTCTCTCTCCTCTTCATCCATTTGTTCACTTACACAGCGAAAAAATGCAGTTGCTGTGTTGTACCAATAGTGGAAAAATAAGAAAAAAGTATGTATGTATGGAACAAGGTTTCATTTGATTCATTCAGAAAAATCGTATATCTTTCCAGAAAGAGAGAGGAAATTCAGAGGAAGTTTGGATTCATTTATATTAAATTCACACACCAGGTTTAGTCCACTTTACTTCTTTCTCTCTCACTTTCCTCTGCCTGTCTGAGAAACTATACTGGTTTTTGTGTAAGTAAAAATCAAATTATGACATGACGCGCTTAGTTTTTTTCTCTTCCGTTTTTTGTCTGGAAAAAGAATAAAAAACCGTTTTTACACCAGTGCCAAATGTTTGTGATGTATTGTTTCTCAAGAAAATAGGGACTTTGCGAATATACATACCTATATTTATGTGTGTATGTATATGAACACTCGGTTTTTTTTCGTTTCTATAAGAAAGTGATACCCTGACATGAATATTTATCTTTTTGTTGAAGTTTTTGATATACTTACCACTTACCAACAAATAAGAATAACTCAAAAGCAGCAAGGCCAAAAAGGAGTTGCAGGGTATAATATTTTACATGTAAAATGGTGCAACCGTGTAAAAGGGCGATGAGGGTATAATAAATATTAAGTGAATGGTATGAATGATGAGTTACTGTATCACAGTTGTTGGAGGCCTTTTTTCATGTATTGTCACGAAATGGCTGGCAGGGTTAATGGAAATGTTCCCTCACTTGGCAAAGTGGAACATGAATGAAAAACGTCTCGCCAATTCACTTGAATTGCCCTTGAAATTTAAAAGGGGAAGTTTAAAAAAAAGTTTCCTGAAATAGTAGTGTGTAAACAGAGTTTTTCAACATGATTGTTTTAAACGTCTCAAAGACAACACTCGTGGTTGACTTGGGGATAGCACGATCATTTCGTCTAGTTGAAGGATATGTCCTTTCCTGCGTTTCGTGTGTGTGAATTACTTTGGTTCACAAAGGAAAACCAGTGTCCAATCCAATTAGTGACTTCTATTCTTCACACTATACCGTTTTTTAGCGCTACTGTGAAGTTTAGATACACCAATACACAAGAGCAAACTCACTTAAGAAAGAAAACCTCAATTAGAAAGAAAAGAAACTATTAAGTCAAAAGTCATTGGCTCTGAATTCGAGCAGTTTTAAGACTGAAAAAGAGTCGACCAAGTACACAATAATGTGAAAAGTAAATGAATTGAAGGAACATAGCACACAGCGTGTAAGGTCATATACACAAAAATTACACGATCAACATCTCCGTTCAGTCTTTTTATGGTATTTCTACGACGATCGTCTTCGTAATAATCATTATTATTATTGTTGCCGTCATCCTGATGTTACGCACTGCGGCATGATTTTTTGATGAAGTAAGTTTGCTAGGAAACTAGCAAATGAAGATAAAGTACCAAATGGCATCAGAGTACCATTTAACGATTTCTTGTGTAATTACAAGAAAAATGTAGACTTGTGCGAAGGAGGTAAATAAGTGTGTAATAGTGAAAATGTATTTGTACAACGAGTAATTATCGATAATCAATGTTTGAAATGGGGAATCGCTTATATGTACGTATGAGGTTAATAATATAAGGTCTGATATTTGGTAGTTTGCTAATGTTATGTTCGCTGTGTTGAAAGAATATCTTTAAAAGGGAAAATGAAAAGGCAGCTGAAAGAAAGAGAGACACGAACACCGGCAAAAGTAAAAAGAAGCCAAAAGAAATAAATCGAAAAATTCGTGAGCGGAAACTTGAGACATACGTAATCTGGCTGGATTGTCGTTTTGGGTGTGCGAATGTATCTAGCTACATCCGCTTTACGTTACTAGTCAACATAGCGTATGCATTACACAACTGATTCCAGCATTAAAGGTTTAACACAATGCTGTACAATATGCATTTAGCTGTTTGTGGTGTAGTGTTTGATACGCAGGCTTTACGGGATGTCAACTCTAAAAAAATCCTGGAAAGGAGAAAACTTTTGTTTTCTGTTTTTTTTCTTATTATGTTCCGTCTGAGGAGAAATGGCAGCCAACAAATCCGCCCAATCGCATGAATGAATGAATGAAGAAATGTTTGTACATTTTTCTCCGTTTATTCGTTCTGCACACAGTTAAAACGAAAGAAAAATGAGGATGAGAACATACTAATGAGATGTCGATGTCATTGGAAATGTCTCTCACAAATGTTACAATATATTGCATCTAGTTTTAAGTCCTATACTGTCGTTACAGTCTATGTGAAATGTGTACCTGGCAAATTGCTTAATTATTTCCAAATTTTCAAAGGGAATTTAAATCTGATGGGATTGAAAGAGATGCATGATGAAAGACGACACATTAAGTGTCTAACTTTGTCAAATACCTTCATACATGTAATATCCCTTAAAACCGAATACCCTATTAGTAGACTAAAACTCCATCAATAGAAAAATAATTCAATTTACGCTAATCACGCATCAAATGGATATACTTTCTACAAAAGATTTTTTTTATACACCGAACCATTTACAGAAATATCCTGATTCCCGATGCGCATCAGTTTTCAGCTTTTTGGAATACTACTAAATACTATAAAGGGATATCGAAAGATTTAGGATAAAAAAATTAAGGGCCACATTTTCAATTCTGAAATACACAGAAAGAGACATCTTTTAATTTCGGTGTAATGGAATAGGAGATTCTTTTTTTATTGATTCGTTAAAGATTCCTTGATATACTGGTGTAATTCAGATTATTTAAAGAAGAATGCGGATACGCGTGGTTTTATTTCAGGAATTCTAAAATTTGAATTGAAACAATTGAATTAGAACACAGCATTGAACTTTCTTTTCAAAAAAATATTATTAGTTTGATACTTTAGCATAACAGCTTCAGTACACCGGCCCAAAATGTTTTGCGCGTCGGGTTATTTCCTGACTTTGATCTAGTTTTTATCAAATCAAATTTTCAATTCGATTCGTTTCCTTAACTGCGCATTTGCCTTAAGTGTCTTCAGCACAATCTTGATGCATTATTTTCGCATTTTCCTTTAAAAAATACAATTTACTGAAATCTATTTTATTTCTCATTTATCTTAGAACACTAACTTTGCTATACCATCATTATTATTTCCGGATATCATATTCAAAAATCAGATAACCTCTTTTAAGAGCATATAAAATATCAGACTTGAGGAAAAACACTACCTTATAATTATTAGAGTATGCGTATGGTATCCTGATTCAATGAAAACTTTAAATTAAAGATCGAGAACACGAAAATTGAATAAAAGGGTACGAGCTAAATTAATTTGCGTACAACTTTGCTGAAATGAAGTTTTAGCATTTTGGATAGTAAGACCTTGATGAAAAATCTTTCATGAAATGTCTTCTAGCGATGTGCCTTATTGTGAGTTCAACACTTCATGCAGGTAATAATAAAATAAGCTGATGTGATTTTCATCATGATAAATATCTATGAAGTGAGAATGAGAATAGTAAATCGTGACATTAATTCTTCGTAATTCTATAGTATTAGAGCCTTTGATTCACGAAAGTAATCAGAGCTAATTCCTAATGGTTTATATTCATACATGCTATACCCTGCCATATATATTTCCAGTAGATCATTACATTAAGATAATAGTGGATGTATTACATACTATTAGGATATGCATGCATGCGATTTCTAGTTAATGCGTTAAACGGGAAAAGCAACTGAGAAATGGCTGCTGAAATGATCTTCTCAGATCACTCGCAGGAAGCCTGGATTAATATCGCATTTTAACTTGTGCCTGGAATTGGAACATGCTTTTATACGTTCATGTTAAACTGCGATGCGAAGAGACCCAACAGTATAACACAAAAATCCAGCATAAATTCCACTTTGCGCAAAATTATGATTAGTTTATTTTCAAGCAATGTAGCACATAGATAAATAATAAATAAAGAAGATCAAAATATTTTACCATGTTGCTAAGCTCATCGTCATTTTCACGTTATTTGAAAACTGTCTTTTACTCTTGTTTACGCAAGAATATTAAAAATATATAGAGTGTCTCAGAAAACCGTTCTGTTACATCAAAACACAGTGCGTTGATTTTTTCTCAGAAATTATCCCGAGTAAAGAAGCAGGCAATACCAAAGAAATCTATACACTGAGTTATCTATCTATACGTTGTGACTATGTACATAACAGTGCACAACTCGTTATTCTGAATCTGCTAACGCTCTAACTGCAACATACTTTGGCCTTTTACTTCAGGTATGTAGGGACTTAATGATATATACTAGTAAGAAGCTTATTGATTTTCAAAGCCCAGGATCAAACACCAAAGTCAAAGGTCAATTCTAAAGGCTGGCTAAACATTGCTATCGATATATCTCTTACGGTTACTATTTATAATAAATAATCTATTAATAAATATGCATCTGAAAATGGCAAAAAATAAGGTCTAAGGTGACAGAATGCGACACATGATTATAGTTACATATGGGTAAAGATGGTTCATTTTCCCATCATGTCACACAACTTCGGGGTAATGTGAGAAATATCGAGAAAAAAATGAAACAATAAGATTAAAAGTCAGAAAGACGTGAGAGAACTCTTTCAAATGGAAATTAAAGGGTTTTAATGAATTAATATATATTTAAAAACATGACTTATTTTACCGATCACTGAATAGTTTTATACTCTAGCTCTGGTATGGTGTATGGTGGAATACTTCATTTCATATTCTATGGAAACATTCTCACAAAACAACTTGTGCAACAAAATATGCTATACTAGTACACTTGGTTTTTTCGCTCTAATAATGTCAAAATGGCTGCATTAAATTACACCGTAACTTTTGAAACAAACAGTTTTTATAATAGTCCCATGAAATGAACATCAAAAGTAGAAGTAGACCGATATGAAAAATCTGTGCTCCGAAATTATTGAGATTGTAAGCGAAATCGAAATATATGTGTTCATAAAGCAAGTCATGCATAGCTATGATCAGTGTTGTGTACATACTGAGTACATACATGGATATTATGTTCATATTGTGAATACTGTTTTGATTGTACTCGTGGATTCAGTAGATGATGATCGTGATGATATTTACTACAACAAAGTAGGTCAAAGGATGTTACCTGCTGTGTTTTATTTAACATTACTACTAACCCAAGCTCGCTCTTTTTGGGCAGCTGTTGTTGCTCCTGGGACGAAAGATTGAAGGTGATGAAATAAAGTGCACAAGGAACAAGAGAGAATTTTGTTTTTCTTATTATTTATTTATTATGAATTGCATGACATCATAAAACTTCCATAAGCCTTTTATTTATAAATTTTGGCTATAAAGATATGCATATAAATATGAAGCACTTTACTTTATTCAAGACTTGCACTAAAAGTACAGTTTCATCAGTTTTATTAGCTTTCTTTTATGAAGCCTTTTTTGATTTTGGATATCATTTTGGAGGATACCAGAAAGACTTTTTTCACAAATGACAATCACGTGTTACTTTTTTTTAAATCTGACGACTACCATGCATTGATATGAAAATGAATTGTACACAAAACCAAAACACAGTATTTTAAGTTATAATCATGTTTTTCACATCAACTTGATTTTAGAAAGGTTAGTTATCTAATTTATCTTGCGATTTGAAAATCCTGTAGATAAATTCAGATCGAATCTTTGTTTACATAAAAATAATAAGTCCATATATGTAGGTAAGTATTTTCATTTTCTCTATCAGAGTAAAGTGTATTGACAATTCTTGAAAAGGAAAGTTAGCAAAGTGAGTGATTCATGATTCATACGCATAAAACATGAACTTCTTGCTTACTCACCTTTCAGATAGGCAGAAAAGTTCACATCTTTTTGTGTCTAAGTCAAAAAGGTACAAAAGAAAAAAAAGAACATTACTTTTCCACTGCCATCCGTTCCATCTATTTTGCAAACTTGTGAGGCATGCATAAAAGAGCAATTTATTTAGATGAAGTGGTGCACTACTGACTAGGGAACTCGGCATGCCATAAACATAACGCAGGTTTTCTCTTTGCTCGCTTTCTCTTTCAACAGATGACAAAAAATTGTAGACTTTTCAAATTCCCATAAAAACTGCTTCTCATGTGTTGATGTGATGTCTGAGCTGCTACTTTTTTACACGTTACTCTTTTTTGTCAAGTAAAAATATGAGCAAGTACTTTAAACGAACAGAAACTATATATTTGAAGCTATGAATGCAAATATAGATACATGTGTGTAGTTACATAAAATGTAATGGTAATGGAATGTACAATCAGTGTAAAAGAATTTGGTGCATCGCATGTCATCTTGTAGGAAATAAAACTGTCATATTTTGTACGTTCGTTACAGCAACAACAACAGGTATAATATGTATGAAAACATTTGTTTTGTGAAGAAAAAGAATGAGCTGTAAAATGACTTCTGACCCAACACTACAAGCGAGCAAGTAAATACTAACAAGTGAAAAACTATAAAGTTTATAATTTACCAGCTTCATTTTTACATCATTTGGTTTATAGCGGCTAAACTGGTAGTATGACTGGTTCTCTGTCTAAATATTGTAAGCGGTTTCATTTCTATAAATAATGTACTTGCACCACTTTGCCATCACCACCGGTATTCCCGAGTTCTTTCCGCCCAATTATTTTATTATTTTATTCTTATTTCGGTTCATTCTTGGTATACGAGTAAAGGGTGCAAACGAACGTAATCAGGACTCTGTGTGGCTTGTACTGAATTAGAATCCCGGTGTATGAATTTTTAAGTTTTCGTATGAATAAACTGTACCAGTCCATTTTATTTATTTTCTTGCTTATTTTTTGTGATGATAGAGAAAAACGGAGTAAAAAACATTTGGAGAACATAAACGCAGAAGATAAATAAAATTTCACGCCAGATGTATTGCGACGACCATGAAGAGGAGAAAAAATTCTAATAAGCTTATTCAGCCAAGGTATCCCACAAGAGCCATCTAAAAAGATCGGCCGATTGCAAAATGTGTGCATATGCATAACAATGCAAAAACGGTGTAGAGTCAGTGATGCAGAGAAAGTAAAAGTGTTGAGTAGATAAGAGTGGATATTTTTCCCAAAGATTTTCCCTTAACAATAATATGAGTAACCATTTTTCTGAAAGCATTTATTAGTTATTACAACATAATCCTGTGACACGACTAGGATGCCGTACCAATTTAATTTTCAGCAGGTGTTCGTAACGTGGAATGCGTAGAATATTAAGGACCACCTACCAGGCATTTTTCTCCATTCCACAACATGCCCATTTTGCATTTTTTTTGTTTTTACATGGTACTCGTCCAATTCATACTAGTACGTTTTTAAAACACTTTTTTGATTATCGTTTGGGATTTGCATGTTGCTAGGTGCAAACTGCAACTTTAGGGAATAACCGCAGAAAATCCTGACTCTTCTTATCATTACATAATTAAAATTTAGCATAAAAATCAAGGAATACGTGTTTGCATATTGATTTTAAAACACGATGCATAATTTAAGCATAAATACCTAAAAAGAACCTTGACTTTAATTGAACTATTATTCATTGCCGATATATTCAACATTTCTGCTATTCTAAGTACCATAATAAAAAAAATCCTCAGTCCACTGTACAGTATCAGTCTACGGATGACATCATTGCAATTTCTTACCTTAAAACAAGTACTTGCTGTGAGCTATGATAGATAAAAAATATTCCGGCTATTGACACTACTACTTTAGTCAACCGTGTAAATAAATAATTCTAGTCAGCCAGTAGGGAGCATCACTATATTTCCAAAATGTGTATACTTTTGGGCTTATACATACACCAGCTTTGAGATAAATTAATCTAGCTGAAAGGCTAAAAACATATATCTAGTATTTTCTTTCTCGCATGCCCCCAACCTAGTAGCAACAGCATCCCATTGTTGCCATTTGTTTGTATAACCTCTCAAAGGAGTTTTGCTCACTCGAACCACCAGCTTATTCTCTCCTACTTCTAGATCAGAAGCCTTTCAATTCAATGATATCCTCACATCAACTATGAAACAGGCCAGACCTTTTATGGTATTTGTCGTCCTGTGAACAAGTAAGATGATGACACTAATAAAAATTATCTTTGTCCTTAAACTCATTGTTGCATGCTGATGAATTGCAGCAAAAATGAAATTGTCCAGTGTTGGTGTGTTTTGCTTTCCCGCTGAGTAAAGGTTGTCAGTAAAACTATAGTATTAAGTAGAGTAATTATTCTCATAGTGCAAGACTGAACATTTTGAATCGCTTTACTTATAGCTACTATCAGTGAGTAGAGAAGTCAACGGTATAAGGTAGTTAAAAACCAACCACCATTTCAAAAAAACCAAATAGAAGTTTAATATGCTAGTGATATCATCATATTGACTGTAGAAAAGGAAAGATTTTGTTCTCACAAAAATATACGCCCTTTGCAAAATCCCTTGGCAAAAATGCGTGCTACGCTACAAAGTTACCACGATCTTACCAGTCATCTGAATTACAGTTCATTACCTTTTTGCAATTTAGCATTGAAATACATAATACATAGCTCAATGTGCATCATGGAACACCGCATCGCATCAAGAAAATTATGCATGTAAAACTTCTGTACACTTAATACAATGAAATGTGCACATACAGCCACATACAACACAGCTTTTCCTGCTTTCACATTCAAATGATCTTTCCTTTATTTCCTTCCCTTCTCTCTACTTCCTCATCTTATTTAAAGCCGACTCTAACCGGATTATTGACACTAGAAGAAAAACATAGAGAACACGCTATTTTAAAGTGCTGCTAAGTCGGATTAGTCAGTCATTTTGTCATTGAAATACGTGTAGTGAAATACACAGCTAGTTATTCAACACATGCCGATGGATCTCTGCGTGTAGAAAACAGATTCCCATTTCTCTTTCCCTTTCGTTTTATACAGTCATTGAATTTTAAACTAGCTGAATGCATGTATGACTTTCTCCCTTCTTGAAAGAAGGATATATATTTATGCGGGCATCAACAACTGCAGTCATAGTTTCCTCGTTCAAATCGTCATCATCAGAGTTCGTATCGCCTAGGCTAAACTCAATAATAATCATCATCATCAACATCAGAGTCATCATCATCATCATGTTCAGCCACCCAAATAGCGACGCATTGCTGCTGGAATTTTGAGTCAACGGTCAATATTCTGAGTAAGTATATCCATACCTCCCCAGAATATTGACCGTTGGAATTTGCAGCAGCAATGCGTCGCTATTTGGGTGGCTAAACATGATGATGATGATTATTGAGTTTAGCCTAGGCGATACGAACTCTGCGTGCAAGATCTCAATCATTCATTCAGCAAACACAATATAATTTTTCGATTGCATGAGTAGAACTAATATAATAACATATATTACGTGGACGTGAACTTGTAACGTAACATTAAGTACCTAAACTCGTCAACAAAACTCGCTGATCTATGTAATCAAAATTATTTGTGCATGGAAGCTGTAATAAATTTACCATTAAAATGTGCGTGAGCTCTGTGCGTTTCATGCGTACGTGAGAAACAGATAAACTTGTCTGAGAAGATCGGACAACGCAACGTGTTTGCAAACAGCCAAAACAAGAACTCTTTGTTTCTACAATTGTGATGTTGAATGAAGATTCTTAGTAGCCTATCAAATCATAATATCTCGCCGTTAATGAACATTGAACACTAGCCCATTGCAAAACGGACGCCAACATGATAATATGGAAGTGTAACTGCATGTGTGCTACTACGTGCTACAAAATAACTACATGTAATTCAACAATTTCAATTGCCAATTAACACATAATATCCTCCTTATAAACTCACTCAAATAGTTTTCTACCATATTTGTATACAATTTTATAGGAAAGAACTTATTTGGATAGAGTTATTGCATTCAGTGTTTGTCTATTGTCTAATGCATATTCCATGTATGCGTTGCTTTTCGTTCCGATCCTCATCTTTATACTGACCTTCATAACTGTTTACATATAATTGGCAGTTTCAACAATATAATACTTGCATGCTACCTGTGCTATACATCTCAACTCAATTCATCTTCCAATTTTATTATTTTTTATTGTGTTTTTGATGAATCTTATAACACATCAGTGGTAAATTTTAAAACTACCTAACTTGCGAGTTGCGATTCATGGCATCATAAAAATCTTTTGTACAGGGATTCCGAATTTTTACTGTTGTCTATTGTTAATGTATTTTCATGTTTACTTACCACCAGAAGATTTTTTTCTTCGAAAAACTGTAAAATGTAGGCGGTAAAAATGTGTAAATGCGCTAGTGCAAAACAGTATCCAGATCCAGATTGCTATTACAGATAAATTAAAATTGCCTACTTTTAAAACTACTCATGACTCAGTTTTATTTCCAAATAATAGTTGCATGTAATTGGTTAACTTAATAGGTTGGTTCATCCGATATCCAAAATGCGAGGGGATTGATTTATGCAATATGGAAGAATGTATAAAAACTGAAAAGAATATTTATTTTTTGCAGAACAAATATGGAATCTTGTGATGTTTTTCCTTCTTCCGGATAGGCGAGCTACTAGCACTAGCATTGTACTGCGTAGTGCGGTCTATAAGCTAAAA
Organism: Entomobrya multifasciata; assembly: GCA_034693345.1. Lineage (NCBI taxonomy): Eukaryota > Metazoa > Arthropoda > Collembola > Entomobryomorpha > Entomobryidae > Entomobrya > Entomobrya multifasciata. Next base: position 32,594 of record JAQFXM010000244.1, read on the forward strand.
TGTGATCCCTCCTTTATAGTATTTAACAATCACTGATCACGATCAGTTGATCATAACTTCATTTAACAGAATAGACAACAGTATCAATTATCATGTACCATTTTCGCACCCTACTCCCACAGATATTTATCGTGCACTCCATAATAGAAATGCAAATGTATTCAACTTTATTACTAGGTACTTAACTAAACTGACTTTTATGCAGTTTAACATCTACACCCGGTCTATAATATTTTTTTACGGAATTTCCAGTTTTTTTAGCTCATCATCACTGTCACATAAAAATAATATGTCGCGTAAATGTCAGAGGACACAAACAAGGTGCAACAATGAACTGCTCACCTTCACCTTCCAGCGAGTAAGATGGTAACTGATGTGTTCCAGCTACAATCGGTGGGATAACCAGTTTTCGTACATTTTTAGGTCCTAAACTTTACATCAGACATGACGTAATCTTTCTGGACTGATTGGATTTAAGGCTGTAAAATCTGCTATTTTGCCACTAGATTTTGACATAAACTTGAATTAAAATCGATCACTCGTGACTCCACCTCACCCAAGATTACAATCTTTCAGGTTTCCACGCTCCATTGTAAATCTGATATGACGTTTAATTCCGATTGATTGTAAAAATAGAAGGTTATTCTTGTTTTGATTTTTATAAAAAGTATTACCAGACCAAAAATCAAGACACGTGCAAGAAAAATCCGCAAAAAAATTGCACGCAGTAATAATTTATGTATGATGTGATGACGTGTTTTGCAATTCGCAATACAAAGTAGGAAATTTTCGAATGTTGAATGTGGTCAAAAGATGTAATTTAAGATGGCATAAGTACATCTTCTCTTCTCTCGAGTGGTAGGTTATTTTTTACGAGGACCAGAAGAGATGCAGTTCATTCCACTTCACTGTTCACACGTTGTGGGTAAGGTCACCCAAGTCTTCACGTTTTTGGTCACCCCATCATATCGTAATAATAATGTACATCACTAGCTGTATGCATGATTTTGCATTTTATCGCCCAAAACAAAAATTATAACCGCAAATTCAAGTCTACATTAAAACTGCAAATGCTGTACTGTCTACATCCATATCAATTATGATCATTATTTTTGCTGTATCAAACATTAAGTTAAAAACTGAAAACCACTACGTTTACGGCAACCGACGATATTTTTCCATTATTCTGTGTTTTCTATTTCTAGTGATGATTATATTGGTTCATCCTCCGTTTGATTCATTTCTTCCACCTCCTCCTCGACAGAAAGAGCTTGCAATTTGTATTTACTAGAATCTAGAATTGCAATAAAAAACGACTTAGACAACAACAAATCAACAAATCTAATGACCATGTAATATTCATCTTTGGTCGGCTATAATGACACGCTTAAGATCTGCTGAGATTATGGTTGCTCATGGCTCATAGTTGAACGAGCTAAGCTTGATTTGTTGTTTTTGGACAACGAAAATGAATGGAACCTAGTTTTTTTGAAGCACACATTTTTAAAACCTGGCTCGAGGGTTGAGAACAAGATGAAGTCCTCAAGAACAATGTAACTTGAGTTGAGAGGGTGGTGACGTACTCAGGTATACCTATAAGTCTTGCTTTTTTTTGCATAACATGTACTTATAATCATGTTGTCAAGAACTTGAACAACAAATTCTACTTTAAACCCCGTCTTTTTATAGCCTCTTATCGTCTTATCTTCAAAATGAATCCTATTATAGTGAAATCTGCATTATTTATTGCTTTTCTTCGAAATCTAAAGTTTTCCCATCGAATTAAGTACGTCATCGATAAATTAACATTTTTTAATATGATATCAAAGCTGGATCAAATTAACAATTGTAAACAAATAAAAATCAATTTTTTGTATTCTAAGAATTTACAAGTTGAAAGTAAAAAAGAAGGAATCTAAATTGCAGAGACACATGCATGCAAGCGATTAAAAAAACTCTACGAATGAATGATGAATAATTCTCCAATCAATCACCCCACGCGTTAAAGATCGGGGGAATTCCCTGCGCTTGAACACGGAAATTTAATATTTTTTATCAGACTATCAATTTCATTTTCTACGCTATGTCATATGTCATATTCACACTATTTTTGTCAACTATCCAGAGGTCTATATCTGGATATAGCCAGTTTAGTTAAAACATGTTAGACATAATTTGTACTTATAACAATGGCGCAACGCTTCATAATACAATGTGTACATAAGAATTCAATAGAATACATTTAGCGGTTATTTAATACATTTTATGAAACATTAGAGATGTGAAAAACTGTTGTATGTACGTGATATGCTAATAACAATGATTGTTTTTTGCAGTGATTGTTTACACTAAAGTGTTGCAGCACTAAAGAAGTTTGTTGGGTATATACATATAGCATCCTATTTTGGTTATTTGTTTATTTTATCATCATACACGCATGAGAGGCAAAAAGTAATCACAACGCTAATCTTGAACTTGACCACTTCCATGGTCATGATCAGTTTTTAGTTTTGATCTTTGCAAGAGAATTCCCACTGGGTCTACTAAACTAAAGCGATGCGATGATTGTGACTTTTTCTTTCATTCTTCCTCTCTCGCTTGTCTGTGTTGAAAAAAGGTTGTTTGTGGTTTTTCCAAAGGACTTCTTATTTCAGTTTAATAATGACGAGATAACCAAAAAGGAAGGAATAATCGAGACGAGCCACAGCCTCAAACCCTTAATGTACTTTGTAGCATCACACTTTTGTCAAATTAGTTCCTTCCACTCACTCACTTTTTTATAATTTTTTACAAAATTTTGCACGTCATCGTCAACAAAATGGTTCTAGTCTAGTGTGTACGAACTCATAATCGATCAATACACCTGCTGAACTTGATTTTGTAAATGTACACGTGTGTAGGTACACTCACAGGTTTTTGGCAAAAATTTGCATTACTACTACCAGTTTAATAATGTGAAGTAAACATGGATGTATGATCAGCAAAGACCTAAACTCCCAGCAACACTCATCCTCACGTCATTAATGTCGGTAAATTTTTGTGGGAGCTCAGGCTCGGGTACTAATGCCATATAATCAGCACCCATCATCGTCATCATTCGTCATCATCTTTATCTTGCTATTAACAAACTTATTTTACGATGATGATCAATACACGGCTTCTTTTCTGCAAGTGGTAAACCCAACACTGAAGATTATCATTTTTTGCCAAAAAAAATCTGATCATCAAACCATCATCAACAACAATAACAGTCTGCATCCCTTCCTATAAAACCACTTGCCAGTGGTCTTGGCCAGCATCAGTTCAGTTTCGCAATTTGTATCGAGCAGTAGTTTGCAGCGAAGATCATTTTTATTCTTCTCATTCATTTTTACTACCTGTTGAGTAGCAGTTCCTCATTGTTCACATAATATAATTTTCATATTCACAATGTCCAAACAACTTTGTACTCTTGTTCTTGTGGCCACTTTGGCTGCTGCTGTTATGGCCATGCCACAATATGGATACGGAAGAGGAAGAGGCGGTGGACGTGGACGTTTCCACGGAGGAGGAGGAGGATTTGGAGGACCTGGTTTTGGTGGACCAGGAGGTTACCCTGGTGGAGGTTATGGAGGTGGTTACCGCCCACAAGGTGGTTTCGGAGGACCAGGAGGATATTATCCAGGTGGTGGTGGACAAGGATATTATCCAGGTGGAGGTTTCGGTGGTGGACAGGGGCAATCTGCTTCCGCTGCTGCTGCTTCTGCTAGCAATGGAGGAGGATGTAAGTTTTTTAATTTAAGATAAACTTTTAATTGAAAATTCATTGAGTTTTGAATTTCAAGCATGATTACTAAATATTTGTATTTTTTCTTCTTTAGTTGGTGGATTTGGTGGACCATCTTCTGCCTCTGCTGCTGCTAGTGCCGCTTCATCTGGTGGTGGCTACTTTGGAGGTGGTGCTTCATCCGCTGCCGCCGCCGCTGCTGCTTCCGGCTAAATACATGTTTCAAATGTATAGACGTTACCCTACCTGCTTAAAACAATTTTAATCTACTTAGCAAGGAGTTATTTTTTATTATGGTCGTTGTCTGTGATCTCGTCGTCATCATCATCGGTAGCTTATCGCGTAAATGGAAAAGTATTACATTGCCCCTAAAGTGTATATCTTGTTCACAGACAAGAAGGGTGCTAATGTATAATGTATTTGTATCGTTTTTAAATTTTTATTTATTTATGTAACATTTTTAAAGTGGTCAGTTTTTATAGAAAAGACCCAACTTCTTTAAAAATCCGATTTTGTTTTTCTCTTTGAAATGTTGTCTCGTCTCTGCCATAATAATAGGTGTTTAGAGATTGTATAATGTAGATAATTTACATATGTAATGATAATCATAGGTATTATAAACATACGCCAGTGTTGAATTCGTTAGTTTATTTATTGTACCTAAATGTGTGCATGTGGTGAGAAATTTTTGACAGAATAAAATGTGAGAAAAAAATTGCCATTTAATATGATAATGAGATGGTTATAAGAAGCTTATTTTTTTACCAAATCCCTTCTTTCTTCTTACCAAACCCAGCCGGTTATGGACCATTAACGGAAAACAATTGCATAAAAGTAAAAACACTGCATACAATCATATTACATCACAGTATACATTTTTTAATAACTTGATACGGCGAAAACGAACCCGTGCAGTTCAAAATTATACAGAATAATGATGCCAAGATTTCATGGAAACTTCATACTATAAATCATGTCAAGATACAAATTCTTAGATTCAATATGTTCACTATATAATAAAATATGTACGAAAACGTACTATGAAATTGGGCGTGCGTGCATCGTACTTAATAATATATTGACCAAGTGATTTTATAATTCAAGTAAAGCCAGAAATTAAGATAACCCACAAGGGGACTATGAAAAATGATAGGTGACGACTGTAAGAGGTATAAACTTTGAAGGTCAACTCTCCAGAATTGGCCATAATATGTTTCGGGAAAATGTCTTGATAGCGCTGACAATCCTGGTAACTATTTTAGCATTGTCATACGTCATCTTGTTGACAGTTTACATGCACATTCATGAAATGGAGCAACTAATGAAACGCGCAGAAAAACAAGAGGAGGATATGAAAATTCAAGAAGAAATGAATAAACCCGCAAACATGATTGTACAAGTTGACCAGGAATTGGCCAGAATCAATGAACGCTATGTAGCTTCAAGTAATTCCATAAAATTCTATTTCATTCGATACTTTTCATGCAATCAAAAAATTCAAACAACGAAATTTTTATTTGCTTCTGAATGAATTTTTAAAGGAAGATATATCCCTGCACCACCAGCGCCACCTCCTTGGACACCTCCCACAACAACTCCCACATCTACAACTCCAGAACCAACTGGACCTACAACGGAAAGCCCTTTTGATGAAGGTTTCTATACAAAGGACGACTTGTATCATAAGTTTCCACCTCCTCCTCGTGATTCCCGAGTTATTCCATTTAACATGTATAAAAGGAATGGTCACTTAACATTGCAAATACCTTCGTCAATTAATTTTACAAATGACTCGGGTCATGTGAAAAAGGTGCTTGATCAATTGAATGAGTTGTATCTTGAGCAAAAATATAGAGAAGATGAAGACAAAGCGTTGGCTATCAATGGGTTTGGATTTTGGCGTCCATCTGCTCAGGAAATACAGGAAGGGGTGATTTGGATTAAAAACTATCCTCGACCTACCACTATGCCTCCATCCACACAGGAATTGTCGAGGAAAGATGAGTTTGATGAGGACGCGATGCTCAATAATGTCTTTATGAATAGACTAAGGAGACTTGGTAGTCTGGACGTTTGGAGGCATATGGGTTTCAAAAAGAGAAGGAAAAGAAGTTTGAGAATTTCAGGATCCGATTGGCTATATCCGTTGATGCAGAATAAAAGGCAAACAAATAAATGAAAGTAAATCTTTGTATTTTGCATGAGTTACAATTTAAGAAAATTGTATAACATTTTATTAGGGACTTTGATTTCAAAATCAATGCAATTAAACTTGATATATACAAAAAGCACTGCAATGAATAATATAACGATATTTGATAAGTGAATTTGATAATTTTATTTGAAAATAAAACATTTAAGGTTTTTGTTACTTTAAAATATTGGAAACTAGTTTGGTTTAAAAACGCATGATCATAGATCAAACTTTCTTAATTTATATTTCCTTTTTAAAGTACAACGAAATTCATAAAAAATTATAGCTACTAAATATTATATTATTACCTGAACTAAAATTTCCTGACAAATTAACTTTTTTTGTTGATTTTTTAAGATTTTAATACAAAAATAAAAAAATAACTTGATTTTGTTGCTAAAAAATAAAAATAGAATGTATAACGTTCTAGCAATAAGTATTTCTTATGTATTGTTTTATAGATAGGTACTAATTTCTACTTGATTAGTGCTACAGCAAGAGACAGACAATTTGCTAATTTTATATATGTGCACTGTCTTGCAAATTCAAAATGTGATAATAATGATAAGTCTAAATAATAAAATAGAAGGTCTAAATCTTCTATAAACCATCTAAATAAAAAAGTTAAAAATCTACTCACTAAAATATATCAGTTAAAGACTAAGAAAAACAACTGAATAAGTCGTAAGCTATGTCAGGATATCGAATAGCAAACATTTTAAACGTGTCACGATCACTGAAGACGTATTTCCTGTGTCTGAAAAATGCAAAAGTAAAAAATAAAATTTTACTTACATTTTAACATTAAAATATTTATGAATACATTTTTATTGTGACTTGTATTTCAAACTTACTGTCTGATAACATCAAAAGACTTTTCCTTCAACAATCTGGCGTCATGTAGTTCAGCCATCATGTACATTTCCAGAGCATTGTCAGGGTTGACCTTTTTGATCATTTCATTCTCGCAGATAACTTTCAGTGACTCCACATCAAATCTGTCTGCAGCTTCAAACAAACCTAAGCAAAGATCATCGGTTAGGGTGGATACTTCACTGCAGTAGATGAACTTCAGTAGCTCCTCTAGTACTCTCGGTTCCATGTCTTCGATTACCACTCGGCCCTCTTCAGTTTCTTTCATTTCTGATCTGAGCATACGATCGAATACACTACTTCGACAGCAAAGGAGGAAGCGGTGAGCTTTGAAAGCTTTGTCCTTGCACTCTAAAATGATGTCTGAGAGGTAGTCTGACTTGAAAAACTGGCTGCAGTCAATATGCTTGACGGTGTCCAGGATGGCTTTGTTTCTGGCTGCGCTTTGGTGAGAGACTATGGTGTACACACATTTTCCTGCTGAAGAAATGATGGAATGAATTCAACAAAAAATATTGCTGAAAATTATTAATGATCTTTTTCTGAATGATATTTCTTACTTGATTCTCTTCCAACCCGAAATATAATACGGATGGTGTCAATGGTGTCGTCCCAGGATTGGTCACTGTTGACCCAGTAGGCTGTCCAAAGCATGCGAGGAGCTGCTACTGTTTCGTCGCGTTGGAAGGCAAGGGGGTGCTCAGCTTTGACTTGATCCTGGGAAAGAAGCTGAAGTTTGGAATCAAGGACCATGTAACGGTGATACTGGTCCCGCTTTGGAAGTGACATGAAGGTGTTGATTTGGTTGGAATACAGCGAAAGACCCCTACGAAAATAATTTATCTTGTTTAAAATGAATTCAAATTAAGAAAAAAAATGTCAATTTATTTACAAACCATTTATGATCAGCTTGCGCGAGAAATCCATTTCTGAACTGGAGTCCATTGAAGTTAAAGCCACCGAACGAGACTGACTCAATATTTTTTTGAATTTTACTTCTCGGGGATATGCGGAAATTCCAAGAAAATTCTTCTATTTCCGGGTCAGGAATCTATAAAAAATTATAGGGGTTTATAAAATACTTACGCACACCTTCAATTTTTAAAGTAAATCAGTGTGCAGTTTGACCAATTTTTGATAACTTACAATGACAGCCGAAGTCTGAAAAATATCATTCTTATGCATTTTAATATATTTAGAATTTTCGACTTTTTTACTATTTTAAACCGAGCCAATGTAAAAGATTGTTTGTATTTTTTTTGAAGGTTTCTAATATTTTATAATTTGTTAACTTGTTGAAAATGACTAAAAAACTACTTAAACCAGATCACTCGATAGAACGCTATAAAATTCTTTAAAATGCTTTTTAAAATGGCGGTTACAATGTTAAAAGAATCTACAAAGTAGGGTGATGCTTTTTTATCTTTAGTATTTCTTATTAATGAAACATAACCAACAGGAGTGGAGGTACAAGATTAAATGTCGGACTTGTGGACGTATCCCAGTATCGGCCACAGTGAAACTGACTTGGCATGTTAACGTTAACTATACAGAAGGTACAGAAACCTAATCCATGCATTCCTCTGTTCATCCTCATATTTTGAATTTTGAATGAGATATGATTTTTCAACACCCTTTATGCATATTAAGCCTCAAAAATGTAAAATTTCATAAAAAATCTCTTTATTAATCTCAACAACACATAACATCCATACATGACAAGTAACCCACCGACCTTCTCTTCTCGTGATTTGATTAGCAGAATAGGAGTATTTTACGGAACAGTTAGTAATATTATTGACTACCTAATACACTATATTTTATGCAAGGGAACATTTTTTTCCTTATCGTTATAAGCCGCACTCATATGTACTGAAAATACATAATTTAAATTCTTGTTCAAAAATCCATTTTTTTAGAAAGAAGATACATCTTTGTCCTTGTCATCGATTTCACCTTTTTAGTGAGTGTTGAAAACGGTACAATTTAGTTATATGTAAATGGAACATCATATATAGAAGTACTGAACAAGGATAAAAGACAAAAAAAGTAAAATGGTACACACATCATTTTTATACTTTGCTCACATTCAATTTCACCAGCAGCATCACAATTTTTTTTACAAATAAATGCAGTATATGGCTGACAAAAGGTATAAGGTATGTATTCTCGCTACCGTATTTTTTTCATATAAAAATCAAAAGAGTAAATCTAGAGTTTATAAATACTACATATTATGTTATGTATACATGTATGTGTATAGGTTCACAATCAATTAGATAAATAGTTTCACGTAAAAAATGCAGGGCACAACAACGCAGGTATAAATTAAGTATGATGCTTTGTCTGTTTTTTTTGTAGGTATCACAAATATCGAAACCAAAACCGAACAATTTTAATAGCACTTTTTGTACTGCGACCTATAATTTTCTTTTCATAGTCTGACTGACTGACTGACTCTTTTCAACGAAGACATTCCAATTCACATTCCAATTCACATTCCAATTCACATTCCAATTCAATTTTATAAAAGTTAACAGTTAATCACAAAACGAAGCCTAGTTCCTTTCCAATTTCTTTTTTTCCTTCAATACAAATCAATCCTAGTCATGTTATATTATGTATATCAATACTAGTCATGTTAAATATATTAAAGATATATATTTTTCATTTAATTGTGGGGAGCTTTCTTTCCTTGCGTATAGCCAATCCATCGCTCCGCCGTTGATTTAAAAATAGGATCCTCCTCAAAGGTAGCAAAGGTGAGTAGCTGATTAATATGCGTAACATGATAGTCAATTCTTGCGAGATTCGGCGTTACTCCAGGCACAGTGAAATGTCTCAGATCATACATTGTTCCACTTCCCGTATCAAAAAGTGGAAGCATAACTTTCAGGGATTCAACTCCTTCCTCGTATAAACTCTCCGCTTTGGTTGACGCTCCTCCAGTAACTTTAGTCATTTTTAAGTCATACAGCCCCAACAATGCATACATGAATCCGTTGAGAACAAAAGAACTTGGAGTAGTGGGATATTCCTCATACCAGACATACTTCTCCAAGAACTTTGTTCTCACTCCTTTCTCAGGTCCTGCCAAGTCGAAAATTTGAGACACTGCCTTGATCAGGGCATTCTTGTAGGCTGAACTGTTGCTGAAGTAGTAAGCTCTTGAGAGAAGGGATAAAGCGTGCCCTTGACTCATTGCAGAATTCCAGCCGGGTTCCAGTACCGCTGGGAAATCTGACGATGAAAACTTCCTTTTTACTGGAATGGGCCAGCCACCCATTTCATCTTGATTGAGAACAAACCAGTCTGCTGCTTGGTAAAATTGTGCCATGTGTTCGGCATTGGAAACTGTGAGATTATCAAGAAGTATTGTAGTTCCGGGTGAGATTGATACGGAGAAGGATTCAATGGTTAATTTTGATTTTGCAATTTTTTGCTGATGGCCTTTTAATTTTTTTGGGGAGGAAGGGGACGCAGATGAGGATCCTTTGTAGCTGGCACCCTTTTGAGTGTCAATGTGAACGTCACGAATGACATGTTGCCAGTCACTTTCCATCCCGTGACCCATACCATAGTAAATGTGTCTATTGTCTTTTGTGTCAATTAAAAAGTCGTCGTTTACGTAATGGATATAATATGTCTTTGAATCACAGCGAACGGTTATGGTCACGTTAAGGGTACAGCCGAAGGGACAACTGGAAATTTTCATGTCCCAGCTGAGGACTAGTTGCTTTAAAGTAATGGCGTTATTATTGTTGCCGTTATTGATATCGTCAAAGTTAAGGTTGAAGGCTGGAAATGCAAAAAAAACAGAATTAAAAAATATTACAGCAAGTTCAAAGTTTGCATAGTTTTTCGTTTTAGTGGAATGGATATTTTGTCAAGTTTAATTTTTTTAGTACCTTTTGTACTGTTTCCAGCATTATTATCCATCTGCACCACATTATTGACTAGCATGTCATTACTATCTTGTGACAAGGAAATAAGGGAGACTGACGAAGGCATCCAATTACCCCTGAAATCCTCCGCATCCTCAATAATAATTCTGTGCGGTTCCCCCTCCACCAAAAACTTGCTAAAGTGACTCAACCCAAACTGTGCAATTTGAATAGGATAAAAGTAGCCTTGAATGCTCCACTGTGTGGAAATGGGAACCCCATACTTTCCACTGATACACTTTACCCTGTCTCGACTCTCCACCTGGTAATTTTCAAAGTAGGTGAACACACCCGTCGGATTATACCGACCTTTTGGACGAATCACCTTCGCCTGACTATGTAACCAAATAAAAGTGTCTGTCTTATCGTCCAAGTGTCCAGAAATTTCAAACTCCTTTTCAATAAAGTTAAACGGGATGAACACCTCAGCCCCAGAAGCTTTACAAGGAATGACATAACGCCCATTGTTTATGTCACAGGATATGTCACGAACTTCAGAAGTTTTATATTTGTCCACTGGACCAATCGCATTTTCTTCCCTGTTTCCACCTCCCTTTGAAGGGATATCTCCAGCATGGTACACCTCCATTTCCTTATCATCCATGTCATGAAAATTGTCCAGGTCATTATTAAAATTGTAATCACCCTTGAATTGATCCTGCTGCTCGACTCCTCCCACCACATTGTTTCCAATCGTTTTTCCAGAGTTGTCATTTAAAGAGCTTCTTTTAACATTTTTGTAGGAGTCGATCCAGTTTTCGGTATGTTTTCCGTCTGGATTATTCACAACAGCACGGTAATAGTCCATCTCTTTGTCCTGCAAAATACAAACGTATTAAAATACAAAAATTTCTCAGGTTTTCCCATTGCTGGAGAATCGCATGTTAAAAATCAATCATTTTAAAATCTTACTGATGATTGTGAATGTGCCGGTTGTTGAAAGTGCTGCTGTGGCGCAGCAAAAATCCCACTTTGACTTTGCTGACATTGTGAAATGAAAACCAAAATGAGAAGAACCCCCATGCAAATTAAAATTAACAAAATTGTCTTCAGACTAGGTAACCGTCCCATAATACTAAAGTATCCACTTTGCAAACTCAGTCAGAGGTGTTTTCTACTTAATCTTTTTGTGCTTCTTTGTGTATGTATATTTTGCTTCAATTTACAAAAATCTAACTGCATGAAAAAGTTGCAACCCTTTTTATTCTCACATTACACCAAATAGTAATTAAAGTTCCATACTTCACTAACTACTGGCCTTGGTGGTGGTGGCGGTGGCAAGCAAAGCCAATCTATCCAATAAATGTGTTTTAAATTTAGCATATTGTTCTAATGACCTACTAAACTATTCTAACCCTCTTGTCATTTTTTTCTACATTTACAAGATATGCTTTGTTTTTCATTAAGTATTAAAATACTTTTAAAAAGTGAGATCAACTTAAAATTTTCTTTTTTTCTCTACCACACACATATCCGTGACAAGCTTTTTTGCTGCATGTGTGTCTTCATGTTCATTTCATATGATCAATATTTTGTAGAAATGCACGTAGTCTGGCTCTAGTCATGTTATGTATGTACCTATTCGCTTTACTTTTTTACACACAGACAAAATAATTTGTAAGAGAATCTTCTCCAGGGGAGCTCGTCTGTCTACTCGTTTTTTTTTCAAGTTGCTCCTTCTTCGTAGTAAAAATTTTCTAACTCTTTTTGCCATAAAAAAAACCACATAAAAACCAAAAGCAATGAAAAGGTAAGCAATGTTGAATGTACTTAAATTCCTTTATGCAGTGAAGACAAGTAAAATTGTAGTGGTAATATTTATTACATAAGTCATACGAGAGAGAAGATGAAAATCTCATTGAAAGTATTTCTGTTTATGTATTTTTCCAAAAAACTCAAACAATTTCATGGATTGGACTCTCTGGAGCTGGACTGAATGGAATGAATTGAATGCATGAAAAAATTATGACATGAAAGAGATGTGATTCACATTCATGTGAAACGAAAGACACATGCACATGTGGTGTTGCATAAGAAACAAAACCATGAGAGATAAAAGTCATCATATCATCGTCATCATTCTCGTTTTGAGATAAAAATCCAAGTTTTCCTCTCCAGCAGACAATATCAATACCAAACAAATTACTCTTCAAGTTCTGGGAGAGCTTTTTACGCTTAAACTGTTCAATTATGGAATAATGTTTTATCAAAGATGTTATTTTATTAATGTAGCGTTGCAGTCTTTGAGCTCGCATCGTAGTCGAATGACGCATCATCGATGCTTTTCTATAAAATATAACAATACTACAAAAGTTATGGGTACCTACGCTCACAAACATTTAGATCTTGATCCAACACCTTCTAGCAATCAAAATAGTAACTTGAAAAAGCGAAGTTTTAGTTCGACACAGATTACTACAACCGTTATTACACCTGTTCCTATTACAAGCGTGAGGACAATGAGTATTCCAAAGGAGGAAACGTTGAGTATGGTAGATCCAGTGGAGATTAAGATTCCTGTGCCTTGGGGTCATATAGCTGGTATTTAAAAATTAATTTGTTTCAATAATTTTGTATGTCCAGCAGCGTAAAAATATTTATGTAATTTTCAGCGAAAACCTGGGGGGATAAGGAGAAAGGAAAACCGGTACTTAGTGTCCACGGGTGGATGGATAACGCCGGTAATTTTACTCATGTTATTTTGGTATTTTCTTATCCTACAGGTCTGTAGCTCAGCTATTTTTAAATTTGAAATAATGATGGATGATTGATTACTCTAATGTAGGAACGTTTGACAAATTGATACCAAAGTTATCCAAGATCTTGTACATCGTATCAGTCGACCTGCCTGGTCACGGGCGATCTTCGCATGTTCCACCCGGTGGTCCTGCGCATTATTTCGTGAGAAATTTTTGGAATATTTTAAAGAAAATCCAAATTCACACAATCGATTTTCGATGAATGTGCAATTTATAAAAATATAATTTCCTGCAGGACTTTGTGATTTCCCTGAGAAGAATAGTAAACCACTTAAAATGGACGAGATTTTCCTGGATGGGCCATAGCATGGGGGCTGGTCTTGGAGCATATTATGCCTCGTTGTATCCAGCGCAGGTAAACTTTATGAAAAAATGTCTGAAAGTTTTCCGCCACTGTCTTGTGTCTTGTTAGGGAAAATGAATTTTAAAACCAATGGCTGAATACTAGTGTTTTAATGTAGGTGGAAAGATTAGTGTTGATTGACCTTGTAAAAGCTGTAACATCAGATACCAACGAAGATTTCGCAGATAAAATTGCAGTCTCTCTTGACACATTTCTGGCGACAGAGGCAAAAATAACACCGGATCCTCCCTCATATTCTTTTGAAGAAGCACTTGAAAGACAAATGACTGCCATTGGGGGAAAGTTGAAAGAGGAGTCTGCGAAAACCCTTATGGTAAAATAAATTGAAAAAATGCATGGATGCCAATTAGAAAAGTAATTTAAAAGAGAAAAATTATTTATTTATTCAATTCCGTTGTTCCCATTTCGTAGGTCAGAGGCTGTCGTCGGGTATCTGAAGACCGATGGGTATTTTCCCGTGATATCCGTCTCCGCACTCCAACAATCCAAAGAATTAGTCATGAACAATGCTTCGCTATTCTGAACAATATAAAATGTCACAATTTAACCATAAAAGCATCTCAAGCTCCATATTTTGAGAGCATGACTGTAGTTAACAAGGCCTTAGCCATTTACAAAGAAAAATGTGCTTCCTTTCAGTTTGTCGAAGTTGATGGGGATCATTTTGTACATTTAAACGAACCAGAAAAAATCGCCGATCTTATCAATAAGTTTTTAACAGAGCCTAAAGCTGGTCTTTAATTGGGTCGGATTTATTCTATTTTAGTTGACATAATTAAAATAAAACAAAGTGTAACAAATTTTTACCATGAAAAATTCATTCCCTGCAACACACATTTTCATGTACTTTCACCGTTTTCTCCGTTGATTCGGTCACGCTCATGCATATTGCACGCTCAAAAGACGACGACGACGCATAAGCTCAATACATAATGCATCCGGTAAAACGGGTGCAAGCTACACAGTAGTGCAGGCAGCTGCTGTGTTTGTGCATTGCAAATTGCAACCGATACATAAGGAAAAGCACAAACAAAAATATCCGTCGTGTATTTTCTTAGGCAGATATGCACCACAAATCGTTTACTAATTTACGGTGAAAATTGTTTTAACCTAGTCAATTGCAATAATCCCATTTTATGTGACTATTTAATGGATATATTTTGTAAAAGAATATTATAGGCTGCGAACCAAAAAAAATGAAACCATTTATATCTTAAACGCTCAACAAGCAAGTACAAATTTTTGTCCAAGCATTTTGTTTGGAATTTAGATAAAAAGGTTTATACATTTTGATTAAAGTTGTTGGCTTTGATTGGAGAAAGAATTTGGGCAATATGGCAGCCAAACGGCCACCTGCTCCAGTTTTCTCGTACGATACGCTGGTCCATG
Organism: Entomobrya multifasciata; assembly: GCA_034693345.1. Taxonomy (NCBI): domain Eukaryota; kingdom Metazoa; phylum Arthropoda; class Collembola; order Entomobryomorpha; family Entomobryidae; genus Entomobrya; species Entomobrya multifasciata. Next base: position 47,883 of record JAQFXM010000244.1, read on the forward strand.
CGATGGCAGGATCAATGGTAAGCATTTTTAATTAGTGCTTCCCAGCGTCGGTATATTTTACTGTGTAAACACTTTGCTAATTAAAAATGTGCTGTGCAATAATGTGTGTTTGCTTGTGTTACTTTCCAGGGAAGCGTGACAGCAATGTCTGTGTTTTATCCTTTGGATACTGTTCGAGCACGGCTTCAGTGTAATGAAATATTATAATTAATCAAGAATTCCTTATTTGCTTAGATTTATGCATGAAATTTGATTGTGCTATAATTTTGTTTGCAGTGGATGACAAACAAGAGGCCAAGAATACTTTTGTTCTGTTGATGGAACTGAGTAAACGGGAAGGATTGTAAGTAGCAAAACACGTTAATTGCAATTAGATCTCGAGCTCTGGAAACAGATTAAGTAAACTAATTCTTTCAATGCATTTATATATTTATAGCGAAACTCTTTACCGAGGACTTCTTCCCGTTCTGAAAAGTTTATGCGTTTCCAATTTCGTCTATTTCTACTCATTTCACGGTCTCAAAGCCTATATGGCTAGTAGGTCAGCTGCATCAGCTTTACGAGATTTAATGCTTGGATCAGTTGCGGGAGTCATTAATGTCCTTACCACCACTCCTCTCTGGGTAGTCAATACTCGGATAAAGATGCAAGGCTTACCAAGTGTTGATAATCAACACAAGTTGAGGTACAATGGATTGATAGGTAAAAACTTCACACATAAGTCGAATGGCTCAGAGATGCAAATACGCAATTGAAGCCGGAAATGCACAACTTGACAACTTATTTTCAAATTTTTAGATGGACTCCTTAAAATTTGGAAAACTGAAGGCTTGCCAGCTTTATGGTCTGGTACTTTACCTTCACTTCTTCTAGTCATTAATCCTGCCCTGCAGTTTATGACCTACGAGTCTATAAAACGTCGCCTAAAACTCAGGTATGGCGACAAGGATATATCTGCGTTTGTATACTTTTTGGTTGGAGCTGTTTCCAAAACTGTGGCCACGGTGTTGACTTACCCTTTGCAAATTGTGCAAACCAAGCTGCGTGTAAGTTACATAAATTCATCTTACTATTTTAATTCACGAAAGCACCTTGGAAAGCACAGTACTTAATTGCAGTCATGATTAACTCATTCATTCCTGGTTTGTTTCATTACAGCATGGTCACAAAATGGAAGGTCTCCGTAAAGATGCTAGTCTTTTGGAAATAATCCGAGCAATTTTACAAAGACACGGACTGAAAGGTTTATTCAAGGGAATGGAGTCAAAAATTATACAAACTGTGCTCACCTCAGCACTCATGTTTGTAGTTTATGAAAAAATTGCAGCTTTTGTGTTTCGTTTGATGGGATTGAAAAAGTAAGGTATATGTGTATGAAAACCGATTGACCGAGTCGGGAGCAATAATTTTACAAATATTTTACAAGAGCAGCCAAATCCATGAAAAAAACAAAAGTATAACATTTTTATTTGTAAACCTAAATAATAATGCATTTTTGTACACAGAATAGCTATGAAAACTTGATAACGTGACAAACAAGATTTTTTTAATGTTACCGTTTATAAAACATGACATTTTAAATTGCTGTTATTGCCTTTAATTGACTTTAAATAATAGTAAATTAGATTGTATTTATTTGCTACATATGTAAAAAAAACCTTTTGTAAAATTAAAAATGCGCCTTACGTAAGAAATACAGATTAGATAAAGATTTTTTTTGATCATGTAAAGTATCCAGCCTACATAATATATATATTGATTTATAAGCAAAAGCTTGATATTTTCTGAAGTGTCCTTTGGTTTTTGAAGCTACGTTACAGATTGCAATTTGATATGTTAACCTACAATTTATTGTCCTAAAAGTAATTCATCTCTTGGTCGTTTGGCTTTGCAACCCATGTAAATCACAGAAAATACAACGATTAGTGCAGGAATTCCCAAGCCGATGGAAACTACAAGCATGACTAACATCGAGACACGATCTGGAGGCGGGGTTCCAAATCCTGTCGTATATGTCCTAAAAAGATTCAAACAAATTTGCTTGATGAGTATACATGCTTAATTTTTAACTTCCATTTAGTTAATAATTAACGATTAAAATATGTATGTACTTACCAAGAGATATGTTTAGTTTTATTATAAAACCCATCTCCCTGCGTTCCAAAACTGATATTCATGGCTTCCAAAGTTAAATTATTAATTTCCGGACCAAAATAAGCCCATAAAATAGAATCTTGAATATTGTCGTAATGAAGGGCACTTGAAATATTATTCTTAAGAGGATATGCAACAACATCCACAGAATCAATTACATCCCGAACCTCAGCAGTATAGCAAATTGGTCTCCATTCCAAATAACTCTGATCAATTCCTTTCTTTGGTGTTTTCACCTTGTAAACTTGAAAGACACCTGGACTGTGTTCATCATCCAACGTTTTACTAACATCCAAAGTCATACGTTCAGCGGTTTGATTTTTGTCTCCATTATCTTGCACCAAAACATACTTGAAGGCGACACGAGGATGCTTCGGATACTCGTCTGCGGTGGCATTTAACTGGACATCATTGAAAGCGATGTCCACTTGGGTATTGTTTTCATTATACATCATGTAAGGTAGCACGGTACTGTAATCTTCAGTATTTTTCATGCGAATGGTTATCTTGAAAAATCCGTCTGGACCAATTGGCTTTGTTCCATATCCTTCTCCTTCATCATGGAAATATGACCTGGCTTCAAATGATATTCTGACCATTGTAGAATTAATTATTGAAGAGTTATCCAAGCGGCGCCATAAAAAGTTCTTGGTGTCGTAGCCATCAACCTGGGTCTGATTCGCAAGATCCAGTCTTGCTGTATCATTTTGATCGTGGTACATCCACACTTTTACTAAAGACCATCCAAACACGTACATGGGAGGTGGGTCAAATTTGATGGCATCTTTTTCAAAATCTCTGAGGAATAAACCCCAATCTAAGGTAAGGTTACTGTGAAGTGGAGTCCGTGCTATGAGTAGACTAGGAGCTCCTAAGAAGCTCCATAAATAGTGAAGCGAGTCTCTTGGTCCATCCGCTCGGATATGAATGAGACTCAGGTTGGTGTCTTTGTAACAGTCTTCAGTGATATTTGCAGTTTCACAGTTTGGGTTGATTACAGTGTGAAACTAATGACATTAAAAAATACACTAATGTACAAAATTGCACTAAAAATTCCTAAGCATTCAATTAGATTTTAAAATACTAAATAATTATTTTCCTTACTGTTCTAGTGTCCTCCTCTCCAGCTTCTGAGTATCCATAAAATGAGACCACGATTAACAAGCAGACGCTTGTGGGGTAAATCGAGAATAAATGCATTTTTTCTTTAGTTTTATAAATCTTCCTCCGTCGTAAGTCGTTGGTTCTCAAGACTAATTTCTAACTGATTTCGCTAATTAATCAAGCACCCTTCTCATCAGAAACAAAAGTTATCATTGCACCAATACTTTTCTCTGGAGATCTTGCTTATCAGGCATCAAAGATGAGTCCTACAAACGAGAAACAAACATATTAAATTCTTTAACCAATTCACATTCAGTTTCAGTAGTTTTATTTTCTTATGCTTATCAGTGTGTATTGGCTTTTAATGTAAATATTTTGTGTGTGACTAATCATGGGCCAATGACACTTAAAAGTTACTGAGCAAACTTAGGTAAACTACCAAAATGTACAATTGTCCATTTCATTTTACTCATAATCTGTTAATCTGTTTCGTTTGTATGCTTCTTACAAATTTTTGGAAAGGATAATCATTCAAGACAATAAATTGCCCATCAACATGTATCTTTCCTTCAAACATTCACACGCCCACCTTTTACAAAAGTAACAAAAGCCAGTTCTAATGCTCTTTGTAATCTTGGAATTGTAACAATTCTTCTTGTCTTCAACAAATAGACAGTCTGATTAATTTTCTCATTATCGATTAATGTTTGTTATTGTACCTTGATGTCCAGCCCAGGAAAGAGGTGTTATCTGTGTCTGTGATGTGGAAATTAATTCCGAACTCGTGTGTATTAATTTGATTGATTTTTGTGTTGATGAATGATTATGATTACGTTAAGATGACGCACCAGCAGGCGTAAACTATTTTTCTCTTTCATTCATCTTCTTCAAACAACGAACTAAACATGTATGAAAAAATACAGACAGACTGTCAACTATAGTCTTTCAGACGCAACCAATTGCCTTTAAAAATTTCCTATTCTGGACACATATTCCACCATTTTAATACGCTTTCAGTCATGTTTGTTAAAGCCTGTCACTTTTATGATGACTGATGACCTTTGCTATTTATATATGGTATCGTAATCACATGATCCAAGACTGCGAACAGATGTTTTTTGTCTTCTGCAGTGCTTACTTCATGTGCTTCATCATCTGAACACCTGCAAAACAAGCCATTAAAATTTCGCCTTTATGCGACAAAGTTGGGGAACTCAATAACTCAATCCCTAGCCAAAGAATTTTCCAACTTATGTTACAAACTTGCAAAAGTGTGAAAAATAGACAATACACGTGGATTGAATTTATCATTTTCAGTGTCACTGGCTCTAGTGATTAGTTGACAAAAAGTCACAAATATTTTCGAAAACTGTTTAAAAATTTAGTTTTCCAGCGAACTGCTTTTTGGTAAGTGTCTTTTGAACTGGGATACTGGAAATCAAAGATATTCAAAAGTTGGAATACAATTTTACATTTGAAGTTTGTTGACATATTGAATTGACACTTTGACATTTGTCACTTTATGCAGCTTTAACAAAAAAATGGATCCCATGATGTTTCGCGACAAATACCCTCCTGAAATAAAGGAGTGGTGGGAAAACACACTGAAATGTCCGAAATTCATTGTTGCTCCAATGGTTGATGCTTCAGAGCAGGCTTGGAGGATGTTATCAAGAAGGTATACAATAATTGATATGATGACAATAAAACTTTGAAATTGTTTGTCAGAACTGTTTCGATAAATATGGTCTCATTAAATATGTTTTAGATACAAGGCAGATCTTTGCTTCACTCCGATGATCCACAGTAGACTTTTCACTGAGGATGTGAAATACAGAGCAGAAAATTTATTTAATTGCGTGTCCCCAGAGGACAGGCCTTTAATTGTACAAGTAAGTCATTTGGCTTTTGAATATTTTGAACAGAGATTTTTGAATTGGCATGATGCATTTTTAAACTGATATATTTTCTAATTATTATCAACGTAGTTTTGTGGAAATGACCCAAATGTCATGGTGGAAGCAGCTCGATATGCTAAACCAGTCTGTGATGGAATCGACCTTAATCTTGGGTGTCCCCAGAAAATAGCAAAAAATGGACGTTACGGAGCTTTCCTTATGGACGAGTGGGAACTCATTTCCACCATAGTTAGAAGAATAAAAAACGAAGTACAAGTTCCAATCAGTTGTAAAATCCGTATATTTCCTGATGTCAATAAGACAATAGAATACGCAAAAATGTTGGAGCGTTCAGGGTGCTACATGCTAACCGTGCATGGAAGAACTAGGGATCAAAAGGGAATAGATACAGGGCTAGCTGATTGGAGTTACATTAAAGCTGTAAGAAACGCTGTGAACATTCCAGTGGTCGCAAATGGAAATATTCAGTATCTCGCTGATGTTGATCGGTGCATTGCGGAGACGGGAGTGGAAGGGGTGATGAGTGCGGAAGGAAATCTTCATAATCCTGCCTTATTTGCGGGAGAAAGTCCACCGGTTTGGAGAATGGGATCGGAGTATTTAGATCTTGTGGAAAAGTACCCCTGTCCACTTTCTTTTTCAAGAGGACATTTATTTAAACTCTACCATCATTTGTAAGACAACCTTAATTATATGTCTCCTTAAACAAATTGTGTAACAAAGTTGAATTGATTATAAATTGTGTGGATATTTTATATATTCTTTTTAGGTTTTCACTACCTGAAAATTTCGATGTACGGAAAACAGTTGCAAAAGCTAGTACACTTGCTGATTTGCGTCATGCTACTCAAGTTTTAAAAGAAAGATATGAATCTTATTGGAAGGGAGACAAAATTTGGACGGAGCCGGAAATTGATAAGCCAGATATTTCTATACTGACCCATCCACACTTTTTGTGTCAACCGTATGTCCGCCCACCAAAGAAACACCACCTATCAGAAGCGGATACAATCAGCACGGAAAACTTCGAGTTGGAGCAGCCAGAACCTGGTAAAAGGAGAAAATTAGTAATTCCAGAATCTCTGCAAGCGAAACTAGAGCCTGGAGTACATTATTCCATGAAAAAATTGAAAAAGATGGCGAAGAAACCTTTGAAAAATTGGGATGCTGAACGTATCGTCCATATACCTTGTATAAATACATGTACAAATCCACAGGGGCAAAAGTGTGAATATCAAATGTGTAGACCTTGTTGCAAGAATAAATGCTTTCAAGAAGAGCTGGATTGCATGGGACACAAAATTTTGACGAAGACTGTCAGACTAAAAGCGAGAGAGAGAGATGCCGCGGCCACCTTGATCTCTTCCGGTAAAGCTGCTGGTGATGTAAATGCGAAAGCTGGTGATAATTCGATGGATACTCAAACGGAAAAATCATCGAAAATGGCTTCGTAATCAAAATTAGTAAATATATTGTCATGTTTTAAACTTTATTTGAGAGCAAAATATAATTTATATGGAAAATAAATCCGATTATTTGACGCAGCGCTAAAAATTACCCTGAAAAGAAGAAAAACCATTAGACAAGAAATGATTTATAGTTTTATAAAAAATTGAGAGTTAAGATGATATTGGCTTACCACTATTAACCGTCATTCCACCACCATATCTATGACCCCTTCCTTTCCTGGTTGCATGAAAATCGTAAGAGCTTCCATAAGCGCCGTAGCCGCCGCCGTTGGCTATATAGATTGCGTTTTAAAAATCAACTGTTAGCATTTTTTCCAGTAAATGAGTTTTTTAAGAAAAATTAAATTAGTTATACACACCATGAGTTCTTAAATAGCCACACTGAACTGGTTTCAGAAATATGCAGAGAAACCCAATCGAAAACATGATGAGCAGAGAAAGGAACAAAGTTGGCGATTTAATATTCATTTTGTGGATTTATGAAAGGTTACTGCAAAAATTCGCAAAAAGTTTACAAAGTGGGAGAAATGAAGTTATCGTTGGTCCTCAATTTATACTGAGAATGTTTACGAAGAATGCAACCAATAAAATCAAAAATGGTACATAGTGACTTTTGAATATGATCTCGTTTTTCTCACAAAAAAAATCAGTTTTATTGACTGTTAGAAAATGCACATTACGTGCATGGTTTTAGTTTTGACTGGCATGTAAAACGCATTACTTGGTTGATTTGAAACAGGCATTTGAAAGAGTGAATCTGCAATTTTTCTGACTATTCAATACCAAATGGTACATTCTTTGTTCAATCGACATCGACAATTACGCATGCATGATGCATGCAAAAAATTCAAGAATGTATGTCGAATCACCGTCAACATCAACAATGTTGTGAGTTTTTTGCTGTCAAAGTCAGTACCATGAGCCATGAGAACAGGCTATGCATACATACAATGTCTATGTGCAGTGAAACTTTTAGTCAGGCTATGATTCAACTTGGTTTTCAAATTACGCATGGCTAAATATTGATGACATCATTTTTATGCGTTATATTAGTTACCTACCTGAGCCACTGCTGTTCAATCATTCATAAACGCATTACAAATTAAATGTGCAACAAAATATTTGACGAGACTAGACAGGCATTTACCACAAAACTAGGCATTTACATTTAATTTAAGTACACCTTCAACATTACACTGCAATCAATATTCTTATTTCCAATCCAGGAAGTATTTAATTACAAAGTTCATAATAAATAAATAATACATGGTAAATGTAGACCCATACATACGCATTCAATAAATGTACTCGACTCTTTTGATATGAACTTTAAAAAATCTTGGGCCCTGGCTTTTTTACTATTGTGGCGTCTGTAAAGGCTTGAAGCACATTGGCAAATGACCTGAAGCGAGTGCAAGCACCTTCTCTCGAACAGCTTTGCATTTCCAAATCTGTGTCGCCGCACCATTGCTACGATCCGTACCAAAATGTTTCTTCAAGTCATCCACTGAAGTTTTATCCAAATCAGGGGCCGTGTCTGGCGACGCAAGCATCAATGGCGCGTACAACAATGCCGAGGTTGTTCCATAACTCCTATACTTTTCAAATTCCATACTAAAGTACTCCCAGGTTAATTCATCTCCATTGTACCGTAGCAAACTTGCTCCTTTCCCATTATCATGAGAAGTGATAAAAGCATTGAAGCTGTCATGGTATGTTTTCAGTAATTCATTGAAATTCTCATTGAGTACTGCCATGTTGACACTTGTGAATAGCAGGTAAGACAGATCACTGCATCTTGATGTCACACGTGCAATTTGGAAATCTAGAAAATTTACACTGACAGGTTTGCCTTGCTCGTTGTATTTGAACATTAGGTTGTTTGTCCAGCAATCCCCGAAATTGACTACGGCTGGGAACTTTTCGGGTATTCCAGTTTGACGATGCATTCGTTCGAACACTTCATCAAAGTGCCTTTCCACACGAGGAATCACGTTCTCCTTGTCCTCTTCCTTTAGAAGCTGTTTTATGTTATCAATCTAAATTCAATTGAGAGAAAAATACTTATAATTCCAAATAGATCATATTATCATACATGAATGTAAAAAGTATGGTATATTTTTCATTGAAAATTCATACATTGCCAGAAACAAAGTGGCGATATGGCTCAGGTACCAAATCCGGTGCCACCCAAAACCTTTCAGCAAGATCGGGGTATTTCTCCAAAATGTTTTTTCCATTTCCTTGAAACTTGATGAAGGATAGGGCATGAAATTTGGCCATTTCCTGTGTAAATACATAAATGGGGCAACGTGAGATAATATATAACCAATTTAGACCAACATTTAGAAATAGGCTTATTGACTGAACTTACAGTGATTACTAATTTTGAGTGATCCAAATCAAGACCGGATACACGATCCGCCATTTTGAACCCCTTTCCTGTCAAATCTTCCATCAAAACGTACGTTGCTTGGTCATCCAAAGAAGATGAGATATGCTTCGGAACAGAAGTAAACCTGTTGTCGATTGACATCACTTCTGGAAATATTTGTTGGTACATTGCAACTTCCTTTTCAAATGCATTCATTCCACGAGCAGATTTGAGTAAGAGGGGGTTTGATGGCAGCGCTTTCAAAATCATTGGAACCGCTTTCGTATCATTATCTTCTGCGATCTTCAAATTCAATTGGTATATTGCAGATATGAAATTTTCGCCCGGATTATTTCGCTTCTTCAGCTCAAAATCAACGAGTTCAGATTTTGGACTGTAGCAGTCGTGTATCAATTTTGATAGAAACTCTTTGTCGAATTTTGATTCGATTGAACTGGAGCCATTGGAAGAAGCCATTGTTACGCTAGTTTGATTTATTTTTTGCCAATTTAAGTAATTACAAGCAATTCAAATAAAGATTGTTGCCGGTCAGATGAATGAACAGAGTAACTTCAATCGTTTCGGAACTATGAGCTGTATCCGTTACGTTATCAGTTGCACGTTACCTATAATATCCACTAGTTTTTCATCCCAAAGCAAGACTGCTAATAATGATGATGTGATGAGTCATTCTGCTAATCTTTTCATACTCACACACAACAACAAATTATTATCAGACTATAATATAGCGGATAGAGCATGGATAAAAATTTACGTGTAAAACGGACTTGCTACACACTTGTGTCCTGTTGCATTTTACAGAAGAGTGTGTAGTAGTAAAAAACGAGAGGAGAGTACCTGACATATTTTATTCTGCAAAATACATGGCCGGAGCCAGACAGAACTTCAATGCATGCAGACTTAAAATTTAGCATTCAGTGTTGACTCAGGTATTTTATACGTGTGCGTTTAGTGTTTTTTAATGACTATGATAGATAGTTTGACAAGTACACATAAGTATTTATGCATACCTAGTTCCGAAATATATCACCGAAGAATCACAAGTGCATAATATGAGATGATTAAGTTTAAAAGAAAGTAAACGCTTTTCAAGGTCATTTGGAAGGTACGGACGGAAATTTTTCTTGATATACCTAACTGCGCAGGTGGGATATACCTGATAAACAATGAAATTGGCCAAATGAAATGAATCGGTTTTTACATACCTACGCAGTGTATTCATTTTAAAGTAGATCTAAACAATTTAAATTGAATGATCTCATTATATCCAATAATTATATAAATATAAGTTGTATTTGCGTTGAGATTATAAAATAAGTACCTCTATCATCTTAAACATTTTTAATTTACTGGAAATACAAATTCACACAGTTCATATGAAAAATTATGATTTATTTTTAACCTTCTCAGATACTGTGAAATATTTTGTATTGAAATGTATGCAGTTCTGTTTGAATTGATCAGGGTTATGGTTTTCAAGTATTTCTGTTTACTGTAGTTTTTATTCAAGAAATTTATTCACATTCATATGAACAACTTACGTACTTACTTACTTATTTAAAATGCAACAATACGTTCACAATTTACCCAGAATCGAATCAATCTGACAATGCTCAAATCCAATCATGCAGTAAAATATTCATAAAAAAACAATTATTGTAATTGTAAGTCATCATGTCCTTCAAATTCTTATTTTCCGGCCCCCCTGATTTAAAAAAGTAGTTTTAAGGAAATTTTATGTTGTACACGGCATGGCTCGGCTCGTTTTAGATATTTATACACAATAGGTGGCTACAAGGTTGGCTTGGCCTTTGTCAAGTTTTCGATTTAAATTTGTAATTTTACAGTACACAGCAAAGCCAAAAGGATTGCATGAAACTCCGAACTTATGCTTCTAGTATTCACCTCCTTGTCAGTAGAGGTCTCTTTTAATATTATCGAAGATACCAAATGGCATTTTCCAATAAATGTCATTTAATTCATTTTCAAACATATTTAAATCTTACATCATATATATTTATACACACAATTCGTAGTACATTTTCTCTTTATTCACAAATCCCAATTTCTTTTCAGGGTTGTCCTGAGAGATATTTTTTGTTTCATTGTGATACCAACCTAACCGGCATTCTTTGAAACTGATCAATTGACCAAGAACATGACATTAACATGTGAAGGACGACATGTAGTTTTTGATAGATTAAATTAGATATTGGATAACGCATGAAGTCATAGAAATTCATTACGCATTGACTTCTCAATGTTACAACAATATTTGCTTGCTGTGTAAGCTTCAACGAGGTAATTGCATCTATCGCATTATAGCCGTACAGTCACTACGTCAGAGTTAACTTGCAACTTACTAGTCATACAAACTCAAGTTTTTTAAATCAGTTTTCTACACCTACAATTTACTTTAATTAATTACACAGGGTTAACTTACTTATGGCAAGTATATCATATTTTAAACCATACCTTTTTGTTTTTGTTTTTCAACCATGCACAATATCCAAATTCCAAACTAATATCGCGATGAAAATACAGAAAACAATTGCTAAAATTGGATCGTCAGAATGTGCCGCTGATCTTGAACTTTGACCGGATGACATAGAGTTTTGATAGGTTGAAGACTTATTTTGACCATACCTATCTCCTGTGATAGCTGTTGGTTCGACCCTCGTGTAGCCACTTGCATTTGGCTCATCATAAGTTTTGCCAGAACTGCTAAATGCTGTGAAGCCATCTCTGACGGTTTTGGAATTGTGAGTGATTGGAGAAGTATAAGTTGAAGTACTCGGCTTCGCATTTCCAATAGACGCCACGTGTCTGTAACTTAATTTATTTGTAGCACTGGTACTGATTCTACCCCTTGTAATAGATGAAGACGACGATCCACTCGTTTCCTGAATGTCTCCTTTTACCCCAGTTTGGCCAATATTTTGTGATGATGACGATTCTTCGTTAAGGGAAAGGAAAAGCAAAAATGCAGGCAAAATTTTCCATAAGAAAAAGTATGAGTACTCATATCAGCATAGAG
>JAQFXM010000245.1:0-59924 GCA_034693345.1 Entomobrya multifasciata
TGGAGAATCGTAAAAAATAGCATGGCTACTTTTTTCATAACAACTGAAATCGGGTTCTTTCTAGTGACTGATCAATTAGATCCGAATCATCATTTTGATCGTGTCGTTTACCGTTCAATGTAGAAAATAAAAGCAGCACGCCATTCCATCAGTGTCATTTACCCCACCTGTAGCGCTAAAAGTAATGTGTCTGGTAAATCAATTTTTTAAAAAAAAATTTAGTTTTTTCTTGCTGCCTTTACAACAGTAGCTTTGTCGCAGACTAGCCAAGTGAACATTTGTGATCAAAATCAAGTTTTGAGGATAGAAAAATGACCAGAAATTAATACCTAAACATGAAAATCAAACGACTTTTCACACCGATCCACTCTCATTTGAATTTTTGAGTTGTTGTCTAAAGCTGGTTCTAGTTTTTGCTCTAAAAAAGGGTTTATGCGATTCCCTTTCATTTTCCCCAAAAAATTCTGGCAGTTATGACAGTTTAGTTGATTGCAAACAAGGTTCTATAATCGATTGTGCACTTCTTGTTTAATCGTACATACAGTCTAGGGGATAAGTCTCTTTTCTCTTCTGGAATGTTTCATGAACTTTTGTGTCTCATAGATTTTCTGAGTCCACAGCAAATTGGTGCAAACTACATACAAATTTTTTGACAAGTAACGTAGCAGGTCCATAATGTCCAATGACCGAAAACTCCCGTTTGTTTCCTAGCAATTTTTGCAAATCGATTTTTCAGTAAAACATACATCTCATCTCACCATTATTGTGTTGGTGCCTGTCTAAACCATCATTTATGGGCTGTCAATGTCACTTGTCATGGTATGTAACAATTGTCATGTCAGCAAAAAATACCTAAGTTCATCTCGATTATCTTTCGTCACAACATTGTTTCTTCCTGTCAATTCACCTATACGATTTCGAGCTTATCCAACTAACAGCTTGCAATAGAATATGTTTTTGACAAGACTGAAAGATGAATATGAAGATGACGAAACCGGTCGGGCATTGACAGTTCGCGCATTATTACTAAATTCGCAGTGTGTACTGTACTTGTACTCCACTTATTTCGGACTTTCATGTGCACATTATTTTTAATGGAGAACCATGATGTTCAATTTACTCAGCAAAACGTACTATTATCTTGGATAATTTAACTCTATTAAAATTAGAATATTTGATGTTGGTTCACTTATTGGACAAGGAGGATAATATTACCATTGAACGATCGACAACACTAATCTTTCATGTTTCATATTTTGAATTCAAAATTTAAGTATCTTGTGTTTCATCGAGCTGCTGGAAGCAAAGATGCTTTAGTGTAAAAAAAATTGTCAATGTGAAAGGTCACGATTATGCTCTTGACGTTAAGTTAAAAATAAGATTCTCATGAATAACACAACGAATTTCTTCGTTTAATTTAATTTAACGATCGATTTCCCCAGCGTATCACGTCACGAGTTCCGTGGCTCAACATAAAATTTGGTTGGGCTGGTTATTGCTCTGCTGATATATGAGCACATTTATTTTTTACTCTGCAGAAGGAAAACATCATTCTCAATCGCATTGACAGTTTCCTTTGCTTGGTGGCTGGCCTGTTGGGTTGACAGCTGCAAGCACAACTTGACAATGATAAGCTCTGTAAAGTTACCAAGAACACAGATGAGTTTAAATTATGCGATAATCTCGTGTCCTATGGCCTTCTCGATAATCCACACAGAAAATAAATACATTCCTTCACGCCCATTTTCATCTTTACGAGCTGCAAATTTATTCCAAGAAAATAAGACGCAAAAAGTTTCTTGTTGCTCTTCTCTCGGATCTATATATTAATGTTTGTTGAAAGGTTAAACAATCTGTTATTCGTCGATTTGGCAGTATTAAAAAAGCGAACATATAGAATTACATGATGACATTCACATAAAAGTTGAATTGAATGCGATAGCACAGGGGAAAGATATGTATGAATGTCTCGTTGTGGAGGTCTGTACTGAACACACTTGATTTTGATGTGCCTCATGTATTTTTAGACATTGAATCTTGTTTTTCTTTTCTTTACAACAGCCACACTTTTTCTACAAAAATCTAAATACGTCATAAATAGAGCATCTCGTATCGTATTCAAGTTGACATTTTTGTGCTGCTGTTGTTGTTGACGCTCTTTTTACATCATAAATGGCAGCCAGCTCAAGTTGCAAGAGTGCACGCGTCATATGAGGCACACCATACCATTTATTATTGCCATGTTACCACAGAGCAAGGACCATCATCATTTTTACCAAACCGAACCGAAGCCCAAAATAAAATCAAGCACAAAAAACATGATCATCATTACCAATGCAACTAGAAGATGTAATAAGAGATCAATCTTTGCATTTATCATGGTCAGGATCACGATTGTAGTTCAGTGCCAGATTGCCATTGCCACCACCAACCACCACCATTTTTCATGTTAGTCTTGGCTTGCAAAAACACGGTTCACTGACAGCAGCCACCAAAACCGTCAAATAAGCTGCACAGCACAGTACTGAATACTGACTTTTCTGTGTCTGTCATCTATTAATGTTCCGCTCTTCGAAATTGGTAAATCGGTCCTATGTTTGTGTCCTGAAAAAGACCCGTGAGAGTTTTTACACCATTAAAAGTTGTATCATGCAAGGAAAAAGTGTGAATGTCAACTAAATAACATTAAAACAAACTAAGCTTTTTATGTGAAACAGAAAAGATCAATATATGCAGGGAGACAAGTAGGGGAAATGCAACTGAATTGATTGCAGGAGGTAAAAAAATACATGATTAACACAAAAGGCTTAATAATGCAGAGAAAGATGCACACTCAGATTTTTAAAAAATGCTTGAGCGTGTGTCGGTCTCACGCAGACAGTGTGTTATTATTGGTACGTTACGTATTTATTTAATGTATGTAGTATAGTATGTATACATACTGGCTTAATTGGTTGTAAAAATTGTTCATGTGAGTATTTTGATCTTGCTCACTAGTGTATATTATTTGTACGTCTACTAGATTAAATAGATAGCAGATCAATTGAGCAGACACAGAGGGGTTTGGTGGTGGTGACAAAACCTCATGTCGATCCTGATCCAATTGCAAAGTTCTCAGAAAGCGATAAAAACAACATCCATGGTATTTCAGAGCAGGGGTTTAATTTGAATGGGTCTTCTGCCAAATCAAGGATCCATATGGATTTAGGATTAAGCTTTCATTCTTTTATGTTAGGGTTGTTATTTTTCACGAGGGTGAGATGAATGGCCCTGAGCAGTTTTCACAGTTTGTCCTGCATACAACCAGACGTGCATGTTGACGACAGCGGAACAGATCTTGCTGATCCGTATGAATAGAGAAATGAGAGATGATATAACAATATATTCGCTCAACTCTTAAAAATATGATTTAATTAATGATCGTTTTCATGTTCCACAACATAACATGTTTTGAACGTTTGATGATTGCACTTCTTGTTTGGCGTTGATTTAATCAAAGCCAACATCAGATTAGCCACTAGGCAAAAAGCCGAGCTATATTTGGCTACAAGTTGCAATCAAAGACAACTGTATATAATGCACACACAAGTAAATTTATTATATAACATGCTCTGATTACAATTGCTGTATACCAATGTTAACACGCAAGATAATGCTTCCGCTGTCTCTTCTACAAATGTTCCCAATAATAAAAATTTATCGTCATCCTCATTGTCATTATTATTTACCAAGAAGATTATGTTATTTTATAAAAATTGAAATTTTTCGAAAGACGGAATCCCATCCCGTTCCTTTTTGTGTTTTGACAGGCGGAAATCTGATAAATCCAGTTTCCCGCATCCCACACTCCATTTTAAACAAAAAATCACATCTTTTATCAAGTCACGCCACACTCATCATGATGTTTAGTGTTTAGCAGATCCTGTCGAGATCGTCTTGACTGATATGTATATGAGAATGAGGATGCAATGCATGGTAGCTTGATCAAAGTAACGGTTGGTCTAGGTATCACTTTTTTGAAGTGGGACCATTTGTTTAGCTTTTGCTTGCATAATCCCTCTCACGACACGACAATGCGTAACTGTACAACTGGCTTGGGCTGCGGCATACGAGAAAACCACAACTGCACGGAAAATTGGATCCAATTTGTACTTCTCCAATCCACAAATTCATGTCAATCTTTTCGTTAAATCTGCATCCTGAGTCGGTTGCACTTTTATGTGTGTACTAAATTGATGAGCTGAAATGACAGATTTAAGAAATCTGGCTGCACGACACAGCCTTTACAATGGTGAATGGGAGGAGTTAATTGTGCAGAAGAGTTAATATGCCTGCGTGATACCAAATTTTAGCGATTCAAACAAAAGCACTCCGACAACAGCTTCCGTTTCTATTTACAATTTTAAAAAGCTGTTCCGCAATACATGTTTTAAACTGAATTGAAAAGTTTGTTTGCTATCATTTCTCGCATTTGCAAGTATTTTTTCGAGTTACCAGACTGGCCATTTGCAACCTTGATTGATAAACTAAAATTCATAGAGAAAATTACGTTTCGAATATATGCAATTGTGCTAGTAGTTACTATGCATCCAAAAGAAAAATGGCAATAGCAAGACGCGTGAGGTAAAACAATGGAATTGTAAATTGTGTGCAGTGAATGACGGAGTGATCGAGCAGCAAATGAGTCATGAAAATCAGGCGACAGCCATTTATTATTGACAGCTCGCTACAAGGTATACACACTCATGTCTGATTTGTTTCGTGTCTGTAGAGACATGTTTTGACAATTTTCCGTAACGGTAACTGTCGGCCAAGAAAGAAGCTCTTGAAGGAGATTAATCGGATGATTCCAAGTGAGTAACACTTGAAGCGCACTACATTATAGTCACCTTCACCAATGCCATGCAAATCCCAGTAAAAACTGATGAATTTGAAATATCGCTTGAAAGACTAACTGTTCTTCTAATGCACACATTCGTTACCTTCAGAAAATGGCATGTGTGATGTGAGGAGGATGATGAGTTGATTCGAAATTGTGACGTGGTTGGGCCGTCGCACGACAACATCTGAAAAGGAGCAATTTGCTCACAAGTTGTTCAGTATCACTCGACCATTCAGTCCCAATCAATGCATCTTTTTTACAGGCCTGCACCAATGGCTTTGAAAAGAAGATATGTGCTATTTTTTGGCGTGCCTGGTCCAAAAATGCAAAACGAAGGACAATGCAACAAAAGATCTTGCTATCAAGACGATATTATATGTGTTGTTGATGGCCAGCAGCTACACAAACTAACATTCATCATCTTCTTCTTCTTCTATTTACTTTTGATTAGAACTTATAAATTAGGCTGATGTGGTGTTGGTCATCATGATTAATTAAACTTTTGCCTTGTTTGGTGCAAAAAAGGGGCGCCTCAAAGGCAAAAGAATACCAACAGAAGTTCGGCTGTGATTGTGCTAAATACCCCACAAATTACATTTTAATTGCTAGTTACGTTCAGTAAACATTTTATTCATTTCATACAAATAATCATAACCACATTAACCACATTTTACTCGATAAATATTTTCATCTACAAAAAAAAATTGAGGTACATACATACATTTTTTGCCGAGAAAACATATTCAACCCAGATTCAAATTGAAATGAATGGGACCAAATTGAAAATGACACTTTCCGAATATTTGTCTTGTGCATTTTCAATGTGTACCTTCTCCTTCATTTTAAAAAGTAACCAGAGTTTGTGCGCAAAAAAGTTGCATTCTTTGAAAACTGAATAGCTTGTTATTTTACAAGCTGTAAACATTGTATTTTAAAAAGTTTGTTTGGTTGTTTTCTACCATTTTTGTATAGGAGCAGATTTTTCGGATCAAGTGATGTTTTGGGTTGGTGAGTGAACATGCTTGATTTGATTAAAAGTTGCTTGCATTGTTGCACTTGTCAAGTGAGACGATGCTCTACAGGTTGAACTAGTTATGTAAATCCCCCAAACTCTTCTCACATTTCTCAGAAAAAAATCGTAACCGATAAAGTTGATCTTTATGTCTATTACATAGAAGTGTACGGTAGTATGTGCAGAAAGATGATGATGACATGAAAATGAACTTAATGGCAAGAATCTAGCAACTTGTGTAAGATTTTAAAAAGTGGCACATTATTTGTCATTCGCTATTGCTTTACATGATGCAAGAAAAACGGGAGTAATGATGAGCAGAATTATTGTATTACTTTTATATTTAAAAAATCTTTTAGTTTGTGTTCTTATTCGCCATGTTTTATTAATATTTCAGATGAACTAAGGATCGTTGGAAGGTTTGAGGGACACATTGATGACCACTTGACTCTTCTTGGCCAGCAAGAAGGCAGCTTATTTCTGGGCGCAAGGGATCGGGTGTACAACCTGAGCGATGTAGACCTCACCCAAAACTCGGTACGTTATACATACATCCCATGACCTAACCTACACTATAACAATCAACGATAATTGCTCACAAGTGTACAGATAATCGCAGTAATCTAACCAAAGTACTTACGCGTTTAAAAGTGGTTCAACTAAAATGTGTGTGTGTCTTTTCGCAACATAATAATCCATCGACCCGCAAAAACGGCAGCAATTAAGCCTACTTTTCAGGTTTTACTGCGTCAACTCAAATGTTTCACATTTACGCTTACCTTCTGTTGTCTTCTCCGCTCTACCCTAAACTCAGCAACGGACACCCCTTAATCTATACACTACAAACAGCACAAACATTTCAATTTGAAGAAATTAACGTTTTTAATCTGACTTTTATTGTCTCTCTCCCTCGGAGAAAAAGAAACACGCAAACTAGACACATGCGATTCTACATTTTTTGAATTCAAATACACTTGTATCTCAACAATACAATTCCACTCCCCTTTATCCTCTTTAACGATGATATTTAATGGTAATTATTGCAGAGAGGGAGATAGAAGATGAGAATAAAAAGAGTGGTTTGTTTTATAGCGAAGCAACGGGACTTTTTTAATAGTTGTTGCATAAACTGGTCATTTGACGAATCATTTGACTGTCGTAAATTATCGGGCACGACTACATGCAAAACACCACAAATTGTGGCTGAAAAAATGGTTTGCTAAAATCGTATAAGATAAACACAGACATTGGCATAACGTTTGGTTACTACTGTGATGCAACTATGATATGATGATGAACGCGTTTCTTATTTTTTAATGATGTTTTTGTGTTTTATTTCTCAGGTTGCTCACTGGCCAGCCCCAGTGGATCACCAGGACATCTGCCAGATTAAAGGTCAAAGAGAGTCCGAGTGCCACAATTTCGTACGGGTGTTCCACGGACCCCTCAACCCCGATGACATGAGTACCGTGTCTCCAGCACCCGAAACATTTGCACCCCGAAGCGGTGTTTTGATGGGCTCAAAAAAGCGTGGAAAGGATCTCAAGTTGCATAAGAGCAATAAAGATGGTAACAGCGTGGCAATGGATGAAGAGGATGACGATGGAGGAGCTGACCAGCGCTATTTGGTTTGCGGAACGCATGCATTCAAACCCAAGTGCAGATTTTACACAAAGGATCTACGCAATTACTCGGCAGAGTTCAGTGGAATAGGCTACAGTCCCTTTAATCCAACTCATCCTTCCACAAGCCTGCTTCACTCCGGAATGGTGTACGCAGGAACTGTTGCAGATTTCGGTGGTAACGATGCCCTGATTTACAGACAACCTCTTAGGACTGAACAGTATTATGATTTACAGTTAAACGGTAAGCTTCCACCGCAATTCCCTTCAAAGTATATCAAACAATTTCAATAAATTCAACCCAAATTCTAAATTATTCTTTTGTTCTTTGTAGGACCTTCATTTGTCTCATCTATGAGCCACGGAGACCTTGCCCTTTTCTTTTTCCGAGAGTTTGCAGTAGAGCATACCAACTGTGGCAAAGCTGTTTTCAGCAGAGTAGCCCGAATTTGCAAGAATGACACTGGGAGTAGGAAGCAGAAGGACTTTACCACTTTCCTCAAAGCAAGACTCAATTGCTCCATTCCCGGAGAATTTCCATTCTATTTTGACCATATCCGTAAGTTTTATTCACTTACTCGACAATAATATATGATGATTTCTTGAATTCATTACTAAATTAATTTTTCTTTAATTTTCAGAGGGAACGAGTGAAGTATTTAGTAATGTTTACCACAATCAAGAGCAAATGCTGTACGCAGTTTTCACAACTGCACCAAATAGCATCGGGGCCTCCGCCATTTGTGCATTTTCCGTTAAAAACATCCTGAAAGCGTTCGATGGAACTTTTAAAGGTCAATCATCTATCAACTCCAATTGGCTGCCAGTACCAGAAAATTCGGTGCCAAAGCCCAGACCTGGCCAATGCTCAGACCAAGTTCCTGATTCCAATGCAGTGGCATTCCTTAAAAGTCATCCATTGATGGACGAGGCTGTGCAAGGGTTGCCTGTTCTCACCATCACTTCCAACACAAATATGTTCAGTGCGCTTGCTGTAGACTATTCAGAAGACATTGCTCCGTACCACATCATTTACGTGGGCACGGCCTCTGGCAAAGTACTCAAAACTGTGGTCAACGGATCATCCTCTCTAGAACCTGTGACTCTTGACAGCTTTCACCCAGATCACGGAGTGATTTCCCAGTCATGGGAACTGTTTCCTGGCTCTACAATCAAGTCACTCCGTCTCTTGGGACCCCGCACTCTTCTTGTGGTCACCGAGACCAAAGCCTCCATCGTTCGAGTGGACAACTGCGAGGCTTTTTCTACATCATGCTCGAAATGCGTTTCCATTCGGGATCCACACTGTGCCTGGAATGTAGATACAGAACAATGTGTCAATTCAGACCTAAACAGCGCCAGTAGAAATGATTACAATGACGATGACGCCAACACCAGAACACCTGTTATGATGGTTCAAGCAATAAACTCTGGATTTTCAGCCAAATGTCCATTAGGTAAGTATATTAGTTTTACTCATCCTTTTACAAAATTAGAATACTTATTTTATGTGTGTAAACCAAATTGTAAAGGCGAACAAAAACAAGAAGAGAAAGGCTGTTGCACTTGCACATCTGGCACCAAAAAGAACTTTCAAGGTTTCCAGCAAAAGTACCAACTTACCGACGACATAATAATAGTAGCTGATGATGATGACGACACTGACAATGCTGCAGATTCTGTGCAGCAGATGACAAATGACAAAACCGCTACTTCGATCGGCAATGACGAAAAATCGGAGAAAAATGGAAAGGAAAAGAAAGGTAAGCCCAGTCGGAGAAAGCGAAGAGACGTGATTGACATGAGTCAAATGCATGCCGTGCATTTTCAGCCTTTTTACTTTGCAATAAGCATGCCTGTGTGTGTCTTTCCCTATTACACTTTTACTGATTTTTAAAGAGAAACTACTTTTTGACGCATGTGTTTGTGTGTATTTGTTTTTACCATTTTCTGAGTACCATGATGACTTGTTAATCAACTTGTTACTACTGACTGGGCTTATTTTATCTCCTTTTTAAACTTTCAGCTCGATTCATTTTTTAATACTTTGCCATTTATTCTTGTCTTTGTTTTGAAAATAGATGATAAGTGAAAGTAGTGATGTCTTAAATACTAATTGTTGTGACTTTATATTATTTTCTGTTTGAAATAGATTACGAGTCTTCGTTCGTAACCTCTGGAAGAAGCCAAGTGAGCAGTCAGTCGATAGCAGTAGCGACCATCTCCTCAGCACTCTTGTCCCTCATGATTGGATTTCCCGTGGGTTTCCTCGTCTGCAAGTGGCTTGCGTCTCGCCAGAACAAAACGAAAACATCGACGAACGCTCAACTCGCTGCAGCAACACTCAACGAGTCTCAGAGATTGACTAAACCAATTGACTTTGTTGTGAATGTGTCGCCGTCAAATAATAAAAATCCTTTGAAAAATAACCTGAACACCGAAACGCTGGAGAAAACTGTGAAAAAGATTTATCTCTAGTGTAAGGACCGTGCAATTAGACAATCTTGATACAAATTACATACCGCCTTTACCACCCACGCATTATTCTCATTTAAATCAAATCACAAATTAGAAACAGTGTTTTTATATAGTTGTTACACTTGTTAATACATATTTTTATTTTCTTTGTTTTTTATTGCCATTTTTATGTGAGCTGTGTAAGTAATAGTAATGATTAAGCTGTGGTATGCAGTGCAGTTTAAAAGTTTATTTGTAGCATGAATAATTATGCGTGACATCACAAGCAACAAATTCTAGTCAACTAAAGTACCTGAGACTGTGGAGCTGCAGGATGGATATAAGGGACATGGAGGAGATGGTCAGCTGGAGTGGAGGAAGGGACTGCAGCTGCTGATTGCTCATTAAAAGTATTAGATTGTGAGATGGAGAAGGTAAGCAAAGAAAATAATCAACAATGCAAATACGAGCCCAGTTTTATTTCGAAAATATATTTTAAACTTTTTTATCTCATTTCCTTAGGTTCTCAAGGAATTCATCGGGATTTTAAGCAGCAGTGTTGATCTATGCAATACGTCGTGTTAGCTGGAGCTGAAGTAGAAAATTTTATTGATTGTGTTTGTATATCAATCATTGTGTTTAATAAACAACTTGTTTTTTATGCTGTGTTCAATTTGTTCATTAATATTATTCCGTTATAAAAGTTTTAATTTAGTTAACCTAGCCATAAGTATTAAGTGATTTTAATAATGTATTTTATATTATCAATCAAACTATGGAAGGCAGCTATTATTGATCAAGATTTCTCCTTTCAGTTTAGGAACTGGAAAGTATCTCTTATAAAATCAGTGCATTATTATGAGTGAACTGTTAAATGTTTTTGTAGAAGTAAAATACATATCTAAGTATATTATTCCAAGAGCTTTTTTGTATTTTATGTTTTGTAGTTATTTGTGTCAAGTTAATGTAAGAAAATGTATATTCTGTTAATTCTGTGTAAAATAAATATTTTGTATGATACTGGTTTTTAAGAAAAACGTAGTGTATGAATGTGATTAAGGTCGGAATTCAGTTTCAATAACGTACATTGTGAATAGTTTGAAAAATGGCCTAAAAATAGATTAAAGTATGAGAAATAAAAGTTTCAAAACAAGTTAAAGTATCAAAATTGCCTCGCAAGAACCGAGGTGTATCTTAAGAATTGTCCAATTTATTTACATGCATGCATATTAAAGACATTAATCCATTCGAATCTATCGACAAGACCTCTGAGGTGACTAGTGACATCGTGACATGGTGGAAGGTGGAGTTGGAAGTTGGAATAGAACGAAAACGGACGAGTGTATAACAGATATTGATACGGATACTGCATTTGGACGGTGTAGTACATGTCCAGTAATTTCTGAAAGTTTCCGGGAGAGTATATTGGGAGAACAACAAGGACTGCTCTAGGCCTTTTACTCGACTTTACAATCCTCAGATGGGATGACGAGAGATATTCAATGCGGATAGAGAGTGGATATCATGGGCCAAATTAGGTAAAATGAACAGCAAGCTTAGGAATCTCAAATATTTGGAGAAAGGCATGAAATGAGTGAAATGTACCTGGTCACATTTTCGTTGGCCAACATGGCGACGTTTTTACAAGAGCCAGCATACAATATATGTTTTGTAGAAGATTACAGTTCGAAGTGGACTACGACGAGAAAATGGTGGAACACGAATGTTGATAGCACAAGGGCATTTATCATCACCAAATGTCTTAATACTCACTTAACATTTAACATATAACTGGACCAGGGAATGTGTCACTTTGCCCCAATGGAAATTCAAGATCACAGAATTCGTTATTATGTCATTTTCATTCATTCTATTCTACTCGTCATAATTTTATTCTGTTATTCTTTTGTATTGATGAATTATGAAATCCACAAAATCAGTGACGTATGTATGATTTAATGATCATTGAGCTGAGCACACATTGTTCTTTTTAGACATAATTGTCCATTTTTTATTTGACAATAATCTTGAAATGGTTTGCATTTATTTGTGTAATAACCCCCTTTTGCATTAGCCTCATATATTTTTATTTTGCATATATTCATAAAAAATAGTCCATAATATGTGGTTCTTGTGTTGTTTTTAGTTAGCATCACAAAAAGCTATAATTATGTAAAACGTAAACCTTATTGTGGTATGGTCTTTGATCTTCTTGTTTATCTTTACGAAATCCTTTGAATCTGCTAATCTTTTCATTTTAAACAACATAGAATGAAAAAACAACTTGAAAGACAAGGCACATGTGCATGAAAAATGCTTTGTCAAAAGTCTTAACTTGACCAACCAAAACTGAACCAATTTTCGATTGATTTTTATTACATTTTAAAAACGATTGTATCGACAACAAACCATTCGAATCCTAACTCTTCATTGTCTTCATAATTTGATCATCTGTCTTTCGTGCTTATGCAATCCTAATCTCTGCACAAAATGCGTAACAAATATTAATAATAGTTTTCGGAAAAACTTCATGTTTTTAATGATTATTGAATTGCTTTCAGATTGCCAGTTACAGCTACAACCATTACTCTTCGTTTGCATCCAAAACTTAATTTCGCTTTCATCGTTCTCCTCTCTCTCAATAAACGTTATACGCACAAGGCATGGCATGGCACAGCGGCGGCCTAAATAACAATCACGATTTTTACAGGAACTCCATCGAAAAAGTGCACATGCACAGTTTCAATTCAATATGCCCATTGCCCATTATTAAGAAATTCAATATTGTTCATGAATCATGATGCCGATGCTGCAGCACTTAAGATTAGATGAAATCAACAGCAGAAGAGGAAGGCGAAGGCAGACAGTTTGACTATTGACCTGACCCAAAGCCTTAAATATATACCTATTCATAAAAAACTATCTTTAAATCAGAATACTCCTGGCGCAAGCAATTCATTTAAAAATCATTGTTCACTTGAAAATTCCATGATATTTTTTTGGCTGATTGCTTTATCACGCATTCATTTAGAAAACTTGCGTCTACCGCCGCTCTACGTCTCCTCCCATCCTACTTAACAATTTGACATTTCATTTTTATTTTTCATTAGAAAAATTGAGGAATCTGCATAAAACTTGACATGAAATTCTGCAACATAGATAGACACTAGGCACATATTATAGGCATCACTTTTTAATCAACATCAACAAAGTAACACGAGACTAAAAGAAAATAATAAAAAATCTTTCAGCATACTCTCAGTTTTCATACTTCAAACATAACTTGTTTCAAAAACATAATGCGTTAATCTTTTACTTTTTTTGTGCTGAGTGATGATGACTGATTGCCGATTGCATATATCTTTTTTTACATTTTAATTGTTAGTTTTTCCTGTTTTTGTAAAAACCTTTTTTTCGTGTTTGTATCTTTTTATGCATCTGAATAACTTATTGAAATCTAGACATTTTTGTACAATGAAAATAAACCCATTAATGATTTTTTCTCGAGAGAGAATATTATTACGGTATGGATTTTAATTTATCTATCATTTATGATTATCAGCAACAGCTAAAAATTTTTTAAAGCAAGTGGCAGGTGAACAGGAGTATGGACAGCTTCAAATGACCATTATAATGCGTAATTTTTTGTTATACGACGAATATCATAAATGCTTATCTGTCAATCTCCATTTTTATTTGAGAAGGTAGCAAAAGTTGTTATGTAATAAGTAATAATGATCTGTGTAGACATAGACAATCTGGCGACAAGAATAACAACAGTGGTTACAACTTCAACTTTTTGAAGATGCGTATGAGTATTTTTATGACTTTATATGAACCACAGCAAGAACTTCCTATTTTTTATGATAATCAAAAAATAAGAAGGCCTTATTCATTTTTATTAGAAATATTCACATTGAATTTTTATACGATTTTTACTGAAAAGTTTAGCAGGCCATAGACCACAAGCTGTGAAGAGTCACGGCATAATTAACTGTTGTACAGTGCAACCTCCTTATTTTACCCATACATCACCGGATAAAATAAAATGAGAGATGTTTTTCAAAATTTTAAAATAAATAAACAATATATTATTCTCATTCAGCCACCTACATGCATTTTTATGCATGTGGACAGGTCACGGATAGATAAATACACACATTTATAAAATATTTTATAAGTTTTAGTTGTAAAGGTAAATAATATTTTTTGTATAATTGTCTGTCTGCCTGCATCATTGCAAGTCGTGTAGTATTCTCACGCACAGGCATGCATGTTATTTTTAAAAAGCAACACTTGAATATCTACATGTTTTTCTCTTGTTATAACCAATTACAGTAAAGAGTGGACACTTATTAATAAATCTTGAAAAAAGATAGATGATATCCTGAACACCTCAAAAATACCTAATTCCTTCCCTTCCGGAATTCAACATTTTAAGTAAACCATGTTGATTGCTGTGTTTTCATACATCCATTTTTATTTTTATACAATTCTTCCCACCATCACCACGACCAACTCAACAAACTGTCACACAAATCATAAATGTGCCAGCCAGCACAAAAATAAACGGATAAATGGGAGGATTTCAATATGCATTTTAAATTTTGCACGGAAGCTTCTGCCCTGTGGATGGTTTCAATAAAAAACGCAGCATAGCAAAAGCTGACAAACATACAAATTATTTAAAAAAGCCCAACCTATTGCATCAAATTACCACCATCGCCTTTGCTAATTTTTTAGTTTTACACTTTAAGTTCCCTTCCTTCATCCTGTCTAACATATTTAATTATTAATTACTAATTACAATCCGCAAATTATTTTTTACGAGCTTTAGCCTCCTTCAGGCGGCCAGTTTAGTAGTCAAAATGAATAGTAATGAGTTCTATTAAAAATATTATGCTTCATGGAATATTATTCCCCATCCTAACCCCCTTTCCCCACACATCACAAAACCAACCATTATCATCGTCCGCAATCATATTTTGTAATCAAGTCTCCTCTCTTTTTGTCGTCCATCATAGATAACATCAAAACATTAACCACTTGTTAAATTCAAGAAGACAAGATTAGAAATGATTAGAAATATTCATTACGTTATAAAGTTACAAAGAACGCTTATAATTATTTACGGCTTTAGTTATAGCTTCTGCCTGTAAGCGTGCTAAACATTCGATACCTACACGTACTTTTTTATTGCACATCGCACTTTTTTTTAGGAATTATGATTTACCCACAAAATGTGAAATGAAGCTGAAAAAAGACAAAACAACAACAGCAGCAGTAATAAACGCAGCCAACATCCCTTTATCCGCTAATTGAGGATGAGCCTTATAATAAATTTTATGAATTACAGTTTAATAGCGTGTGACACACACGATCTCTGTCGTAAAAAATCTGATACCAAGAAAAAAGGCAAAATGTACTTCTTACACAGGTAATAATCATAATGAAAAGCCAAAATATTGCAAAATTCATTCATAACATTACTTTATATGTCTGCAAGGAAGAAGTAAAAAATACACATATTTTATGCAATTTTTTTAATGAAAAGAATGAATCAAACAAAAATGCACGCACTTCACTGATAAGTATGACATGAATATGACCCGTGGTGGTTGATGGTGTTTTTCTTCAAAAGTTTCAAGAAATTTTATTCCCTGCATTAAATTTTTTTACTCAATTGATTGAACATTCTCGGCGAAAGGGAAAAACAGATACACGAAATATATGATCAAAAAAAGGGTTGACGATGATGATGATGACGGTGGTCTGGTCACTGCACTGGTGGTACTGATTTTTTTAGCTGAGTTGAGCTGAGGTGACATAATAATATGGGGATATCCACTACAAAAAATATGATTGCAACAAAATTGGCATTTAGTACATTTGACAAGTTGATAATAGCATTCATCTACATAACAAACGACACACAATAAAAGTGCACTCTTAAATGACTCATCTCAGCATTTATTAGCCATTGGGCTTTAAAAAGTACATTGTCGCAAGGCATCTCTGTAAACATATTATGTATGTGTGTCTGATGTACACTGCTGATATGATTATTTTTATGCATTTTTATGACATGTTGTTTTTTGTTCCCTGAAGCAAGGGCTGGCGATATAAAGTTGATAAGCTCAATATTTCATTTTTTTGGGAAAAGACCTTATCTATGCAAATCTACATAAACCGGCTTGTGTTTTAATAAAGAAAGGGTTATGCATGCGCAATGAGCACTGCTTTACTTACCTTTTGATTGAATTTTAGAGTGGATTTCAAAAAATAAATGTACATTTATGGGTGGTGGTGGTGGTAGTGGACTAAATCAATAGGTAAAACTTTGCGCTTTGTCGCGGCGGAGGAAAAAAATTAGGGACATGGATGCATTGTTGTTGTAATGATGATGATGATCATCACCAAATCATTGAAGATGAGATAGGAATATAGGAATATAGGTATGTATGATGTAATAATTTGCATGATGATGATAATATAAAAATGGTAATGTTTAATGTAATTGTGCAGTGGTTGTAGGTGTACTTGCAACAAAGAAAGGGGTAAGCGTGTGTCCTGCAAGATTGGTGCTGGTGTTGGTACAGCGAAACTTTGTAACAGTGATTCTTGTGATTATGTTAAATATGCAGTCATCTCGGTTGATAGCTTGTTCTGATGATGATAATTATACGGTTATATAATAATAAAGATGACAAGTGCAACATGATTTTGTTTAGACGGTTTTTTGCACGATTACTGAAAACATCTTCTTTTTGGTTGGTGGGATGATGCTGCGTGCGATTGAAAAATAAAAGTATCATTTTGCAGATTTTTGCACTTAAGAAACAATATCATCTCGCAATCTCATAGAAAAATTATACTTTGGTGGGGATGATGACGTTTTTGGGTACAATAAAAAAATTAAATTAAAAGTTATCGTATTTCGTTTGGAACGTTTGACTTTTTCTACCGCAGTGATTGTTTAGATGTTCATCAGAGAAGTTGAGAGAGAAAGGATAAGCGTGTATAAAGCTATATCCATTTATGGCCAATTGCTCCATTAAACTTTATATGGAATAAGACGAGGGAATTAAATTTTAATAAT
This sequence comes from Entomobrya multifasciata, assembly GCA_034693345.1. Lineage (NCBI taxonomy): Eukaryota > Metazoa > Arthropoda > Collembola > Entomobryomorpha > Entomobryidae > Entomobrya > Entomobrya multifasciata. The sequence continues at coordinate 17,073 of JAQFXM010000245.1, forward strand.
TTTAAATAGTATTAGTGTCGGTGACACTTTTTTATTACCGAAACAAATCAACAAGTGTGTGATGATAAAAGTAAAAGGTGTCACTATGTAATAACAAGTGAAGTGACAGTTCATAAGAAAAAATATTGTCATCATCAGGAAAGGGTTAAAAGATAATTTTTTCATTTGGACTTTAGCGTTGAAGCTGAAAGTACACATCTAGCTAGTTTGAACCTAAAATCTTAACAAAATGGGACTACTGTCAAATTTTCGGCACAAATTTCATAATGCGTTTTTCTCGCAATTTTTGTATGGAACGGTGGCCAGTTTGGCTATTTTTCTGACAAGTTGGGATCATTTGGATAGGATGCGGGATAGATTTCAAAGCAAACTGCAAAATGATACAGATACTTTCGACTTTATTATCGGTTCGTTTAAAAAAATCACACACCTACGCTTAAAGTCATAAAATAGTGTGTTCATAAATTATGTGTTTTATATTGAATTTTGTTCAGTTGGTGCCGGAACTGCAGGCTCTGTGGTTGCCAATAGGTTATCACAATACTATTCAGTTCTGCTTTTGGAAGCTGGAGGCGAGCCTAATCCGTTTCAGGCTGTACCGGGGCTTGCCATGTACATGCCAAATTATCCAGAAGTTGACTGGATGCACAGAAGTGTACCTCAGAAAAGAGCATTTGGAAACTCGTTGAAAAGGGTATGAATGAATTAAAAATACAACATCTCGAGATTTTAAGATTTGGGAATTAATGGGAATTACATCATAAAAAATTATGCAATTTAGGAAGCCAGTTTGAGTCAAGGTAAAGGACTGGGTGGTTCAGGTAACCTGAATTTCCTAAATTATTTGAGAGGAAGCCCACTTGACTACGAGCATTGGAAAAATATTACGGGAGACAAAAGCTGGGGGTATTCTGAGATGCGAAAATATTTTCAAGCTATAGAAGATTACTCCAAAGGTTACCTCAAGTTTAGATTTTTTCATTTCTCAGTCGATTTTGCTTGAATGAATACTATGCATCTTTGATGGTTGGAAGGATTGTTTTCATAATATTTGTTTTTGTTTTGGCGTAGAAAATACACAAAAATCCAAAGGCGCTGTAAAACTTGACATTCCCGACTATGTTGGCTTATCCGCTGAGTTTATCACTGCCGCAGACCAGCTTGGCTACAAACACGTTGACCTCAATGAAAACTTTGTGGAAGGATTCGATGTAAATTACTTTCCCATCTACAAGGGCATTCGGCAAGCACCTTACCAATCATACTTGAAAACTGCAAGAACACGAAAATCATTAACAATCAGAAAATTCTCCAATGTTAACAGAGTATGTATCCATAACTATCCCAGAGATACATTATCCAGGATTTATAACTGTGGCATGAAATCATATGTAAGTACTTATTTTTTAAACCTATTTTACGTTCTAGATCCTTTTCCGTGCGAACTCTACCCAGGTATACGGTGTGGAATACGAACGCCATGGCGAACTCAAGATGGCTAAAGCTGCCAAAGAAGTGATTCTTTCTGCGGGAGCCTTATCCACCCCAAAGATTCTACTTCTGTCTGGGGTCGGTCCCTCTGAGCATCTTCAGGATATTGGAATCCCACTTCGATTAAATCTCCCTGTTGGTCGCAATCTCCAAGATCACATAAGTACTCTAGTCGGTCCATTTTTCATTAAGGAACCCCGATCACTCCTACTCGGCAAGGATATCGATACGGGTACCTTCCTCGAATGGGGCATGGACGGTAAAGGCCCTCTAACCAGTAGCTTTTACCAAGCTTCAGGTTTAATTCAATCCTCTTTCGCTAAATCCCGTGAGGAAGATTACAACTGGCCTGATATTCATCTTCAATTGAGTAGCATTGCTGTACATAAAACTTACGCTTCAGATCTTGCACACGCATATAATTTACAGGAGAACTTTCTCAACCAATACTACACCCACGCGGCTGGTAAGCAAAGCTTTTCTATTTCTGTTACAAATGGTCGTCCCGTTGCAAGAGGTGAGGTACTTCTTAGCGGTCGAGATGTCAAAGATAAGCTAATGGTCAACCCAAAGTACCTCGAGGATACGTACAATCTGGACGTAAACATTTTAAAGGATGGGGTTAAAACTGCTTTGCAACTTGCAGAAAATACCACAGCGTTTCAAAAAGTTGGCGCACATTTCACCTCCAAAAAACTTCCAGGCTGTGAGCATGTTGAATTTAGAAGCGATGCTTATTTCGAATGCTACATTCGTCAGTTTTCTTTGAGTATGCATGCGTACTGCGGTACAGCAGCTATGGGAAAGCCAACATCCAAGTATTCTGTGGTAGATCCCAATCTTAAGGTCATTGGAGCCAAAGGGTTGAGAGTAATTGATGCTTCAATTATGCCATCCATTTCCGTTGGGAGTCCACAAGGTGCGATTCTTGCCATTGCGGAGAAGGGATCTGACATGATTTTGCAATACTGGCTTCAGTTTGATGTGCCATCTAAGAAGTATGATGATAATGCAGCTGCCAACTCTACAGAAAATGCAAATGACTTTACTGACTCCTTTTCCGGATTTTCTTACTTGGGTAAAGTGACAAGGGTCACGGGTAACAGTAAAACCAGCCAGGGTAGTACCAGCTCCCGTAAAACCAAACAAAAGAATGCTGGGAAGGGACACCAACAAAGGAGTGGTAACAGGGCGGTGGTGGTGTCCACTACAACAACTTCTACCACAACCCAAAAGACAACAACTGATTTTGAACCAGCGGAAACTCGATTTTCACACAATTTGAGTCAGATTATGGAATTCTTGAGAAACTCAAGAGCAATCAATGAAGCCATTGATGATGAGACGTACAATGATTTGGTGCAAAACTTTGGTGAAAGGATTGTCGAGTTGATGAAGAAAAACAAGACGGACATTTTCTTTGTACCTGTAACCACTACAACTACCACCACAACCACAGTTAAGCCAACAGAAAGTGAGAACAGAAAAAACTTACCAACAGCCACACCCACTAAACTAGGTCATTCATCATCAAAAAATGCATTTTCCTCAAAATTCTCAAGTGGAAAATCTGATGAGAACAACAAGAGCTCCTCCATTCAAAAGAACGGTAAGCAATTCCAGCCATTCCAGTTTTCCACGACATCCAAACCATCTCACTCTGATAGCAGCACAGTCTCATATAACCCCAAATCCAAAGTCAGCACACAAATTCCCAAGAAACACAATTCGGCATTCCCATCGCCATCTTCCTTTTCTTCAGTTTCCTCTTCCTCACCTAAGACCCCATCCTCCGCCAAATTTTCTCCACTAATTTCCTCTCCCGGTAATAAACCTACCACAGTTGGACCAGTTAAGAAGATTGCCACCACTTCCATAAAACCATACTCCACTTTACCTTCATCCACCTCAAGAACCACAACCATAGGCATTGACTCTTTATTCAGTGATAACACCGAAGACACTACCTCCGAATTTGAAGATGAGGAAACAACGGATACTCCAGCAGAAATAATGAGTATCAAGCCATCCAAAAAGATTGTTGAGCTCATTCTAAATCCCGACCTGACCGTCAACAAAACCAAAGAAATTGACAGCGCCACATTTACAGCACTCACCTCCTCATCCTCCATAATTTCCTCACACAAGAAAGACTCCGAAGGCCATGACCGCAAGCTAATTGAATACAGAACTGAAGAAGTTCGTCCATTCCGTGCCTATCCCCCTTACAAAATCCTCTCTGTTCCTGGACACGAATTCGTACCAGGTGGTCGAGGTCTGGTGCCACCCACCCATCATTTTCACCATCACCATCCCTCCCCACCTCAAGTCCTCCCATCTATTTCTTCACCTTCAATCCTCCTGCAGTCAGCACTGACACCGCCCCCACCTCAGCATCAATTTATTTCGCAACCCCAACATCAAAGTCATCACCTTCATCACCATCACCATTCTCTGCCATCCCTCGCAGAGTACCAACAAGCTCAGCTCCTCGCACCTCCAAAACTGCCCGCAGTCATTGACGAGAATTTACCAATTCAAACTGCCAAGACGGTATTGTATTACACGCAAGTATCGCCCAGAGATCCCAATGAAATTAGAAATAGTGACATAATTGCTAATTTCGCCAGTAATGGCGGTGGTGTTGGTGGAGGGAGAGTGGTGTCTTCATCCTTGTCATTACCACCAAATCTTCACAGGGAAGATCAAAGCCAAAACATAGTACAATTTTTCCCAAGTATCCATTAAGTAGTTAGATTTATGTGTATATCTTTACTAGTATAGTATTTTGTATATCTAACGTAAGTAATTTTACTCAAGGTGGTATATACATTATAATATAATTATTATTTTGCGTGACATTTTTTATGAGAAAATGATGGATGACTTTTGTATTTTTTATAATTTTATGCTTACCCCCCTTTTGTGTTTTTACGGCGGTGGTGTGTGTAGTGATGCGTATTCATCATGTCTTCTTGTCATGTTATCTTCTTTTATAGTGTCTTTTTTGTCAACATGTTAATGTTTTTTGCGTGTTGTGTCAAGAATCTTCCCCCTTTTTACACGAATGTCATATTATGAACATCATCTTCGCATCAAATTGCATTTCATTAACCTGAGCATCTGCTATGCGTGCTTTCAAATGTTTTATTTTTGTTTGTTGTGTGGGTCAGTACACTTCTTTTATAAATGTTTTTTGTGTTAAAATAAACACCCAAGAGGACATTTTCGTAACAAGTACCCTAATCTGTTTTCATTTATTAATGCACCTAACAATTAATTCACACGCATACTATTATGGTGAAATCATTCATAATTTTTTTTGGGCATTTCTCATTGCACTCTGCATGATCAATGATCAACTATCTTATCATATCAGCCATTATCGATTTAGAAATACCTACTCAATTTATTTCACAAATTTTTAGACACACCCACGCTTTTTAGTGGACAAAACAGGAAAGTTTCATTTTTAAAATGGGATGGAATGTGTAAATAAAAGCTTGTTTGTCTTTAAATACCTATGACTGGGTATGATGATGGTAACATGACATTATGACGTTGATCCATGAACCTGTCAACTCTCGCCGCATCGTATCCTTCGTAATTAATACATAAATCTGTTCTGTGATGAAATGTCTTATCAGTCGTATGAGCCTTTTTTAAATGAATTTGAAACGAGACAGCCATGAAATATTGCGTCTCAATTTTCAAACTGCTTGTTTTTCTGTTTATCATAAGCATAATATTTCCCCATCAGTGCAAAGTCACAGTATTTATGTTTAATTACATATTGTACTTTATGAAGATGGTTTTATCATATTTCACTAAAAATTTGACCTACATCCAATTTTTATTTCATCAGAAATACGCTTTGCACGCGTACATCAACATGATTTGATTTTCACCACATTATAACCTTTAGACTCGCAAGCATTTTACTTTTTGCCATTTTATCAACATTAAAGACTAAAGACACAAGTAAGTAATACAAACGCTGTGATTTATCATCGTTTTTCCAGCGCAGCGACAAATGTTAATTATATATTTACAAATGGGACCTAATCAATATTACGCGTTGCTTGAAAATATGCCAATGAAATGTAAGCAAATAGTTTGTGTTAAACGTTTCATTGTCACATTGCATGTTATGTTATCTATCTGTGTTTTAACTTTTAGCCATAGTTTATTATGCTGACATGATGCTTAGCGAGCACATGGCTGTTTATCACGTACACTCATTCAAGCAAAATATTGTAGTTTGCAGTGACATTCATTTGGACGATTTATGTTTGAGTTTATCAATTGAACAACGGATACGTAAGCTGTTGGACGTATCCGTCTTCCTATTTTCTTCTGAACAAAAATAAATCCGTCGGAAAGTGTCACAAAAGAATTATTTATTGAATTTTTAACCGTTGAATACGTCAAGTTAACTTATTACTATGTTCAGCATGTCATACAGTTCACTGTACCTGTGTATCCGTTTCATGGTAGACTTGTGGTTTTGTTTTGTGTACACAATTTACAGTTTGATTGAGAATGTGTACAGATTTTTCTACCCCGTTCGACGAAAGTCCCTAGACAAGGAAATTATTCTTGTGACTGGTTCCGCGATAGGAATCGGTCGCGCAATTTGTTTGCAATTAGCAGCAAAAACAAAAGCAAAGTTGGTTTTGTGGGATGTGAGAAAAGAAGAGAATGATCAACTTTGTTTGATTCTCAGACAATTTGGTACTCAAGCCTGGTCTTTTCATGTAGACTTGTGTTCCAGATCTCAAATTGAGTCTGCAGCAGACAAAGTATTAAATTCATACATACTTTTAAAAAATGCTCTCGAAGCCATCCATTTTAATTTATTCTTAAACTCTTTAGGTAAAACGAGAGGTTGGTGATGTCACAGTTGTTATAAATAACGCGGGCATTTGCCACCCTGTCCGGTTTTTAGACGAATGTCAAAATCCTGAAATGATTGAGCGAGCTTTTAATGTAAATGTCCTGTCCAACTTTTGGATTCTCAGTCAATTTCTGCCCCAAATGGTAATTCATGGGCATGGTCACATAGCAACGCTTAGTTTTCTTGGGAGCTCAAGCACCTTACCCTACCTTTCTTCATACAACGCGTCAAAATTTGCTCAATATGGACTGATGGCCACGCTTCAGGATGAAATGGCTAAAGACCCCTGGCGCCCCGACATCAAGTTTACTACAGCTTTTGCCACATTCACAGACACAGCCTTGACCAGTGGACAGAAAATTAGCTACCGGTAAAATAAAATGTGTAAACAATTTATTTTTGATGACGAACCCAGTATAAATTTGTCTGATCATTGCACATTGCATTGCCGTAAGCAGCAAATTAAATGATGCATTTATTTTTCAAAGGTATCCATTTATTCTTTCAACATTGGATACAACATACGTGGCGAAATGCATGATTGAAGCAATTCAAAGGAATAAGGAATGTGTGTACATACCATGGTACATGGAAATATTTGTTCTTCTTCAAAGGTATTTATCTGTTCACAAATTTCTCCATTTTTTCGTTGGTTCTACTGACGTAAAATAGAGTTACATGAGCTTGTATTGTAAATTTAACAAAAAACGAACATGTGAATCTTAATAATTTAATCCTGGTAGGATTCTACCTACACGTGTTAGCAGAATCGCAAGCAAATTACTCTTTGACCTTGAGCTAACCACGAAAAGCGCTGAAATTCTGAGAAACCATATTCCCAATCATCTTAATCATCATCATCTTCTGCAGAACAATCATGTACTAAACCAACACAACAATAGCAACAAAAAGTTTGCCAGATTTTCGCTACCGCCGGTCAAGGAGTGAAATTTTGCATCTCATCTTTCTTCATTCATTAAATATTTAAGATGATACTGGCAAAAATGTTAACTAGCTTTCTTTCTATATATTCTTTTATTAAATGAACAAATGCTTTGAATAATATTTTTCTACGATTGTACGATGTTGTTGAACTCGTCCTGTTTTTGAGTACAATACTGAATACTGATTACTGATAAATTTTTTATTTGTAAATAAATAAATCTTTTAAGCCTGTCCATTTTAAAAGTTCTCATATCATTTTAACGAGCCATCATTTTACTTTAACTGCAGCTCATAAACTCATTTTCTGTTTTAATAAAACGCGCAGTAGAATGCACTATAATGCAACGTATAAAATACAGATTTTTTATTTTGGTTTCTTCACAAGTTCATTTGTCTCTGTAAAAAACTTACTTTTACAAGTTTTCTCTGAGAAATGTCTATTTTCAAAGACAATTATAAAAGGATGCTGAGAAATGCACTCTGACTGCTAGTCAATCGACCGACTCGACCATAAAAATGTTTTCCTTTTAAAAACTGCAAGAGAAGAACACACCTACGGGAAAAAGGATTGTGATTTTACTGATGATCTGGTCCACTAGACTAGTTTTTATACTGTTTTTGTTGCTGTTGGTGCCATGATATGATAATATGCTATCCAATTCATATTACAACTTTTTTCCCTTTTCCCATGATAAGAAGGATAAGCTGATCGGTGGGAAAAATTGTGCCGGTTTCCCAACTCCCTAACGATATACATATATCATCATAACAATCATAAAAAGTTGGCATTAGTGTTTTTTATCCACAGGGGAACCACCTGCCCAGCAACAACAAGAAAACAATAAGAAGATGGTTAAAACATCGCAGTAGACTTTAAAAATAATTGTTATTGCATTGCTTACATACAAGGCATACCACAAAAACTCAGGTATGCTGACGATGATGATTATGACCAATTCGATTGCCAAACTAACTAAGTTAAGTGGAGTACACGAAGAACATAATGCAAAAACTTGTAGTTTCATTTGAACCAAATCACCCAGTAATCTTGGTTCATTTGGTGTGGATGAGTTCATAGGTAACTTGGTTGTTTTTTATAGCGTCCGTTTTCCGTCCATAGTCCACTCCACAGTCCATGTCCACATTATCACGATGATGAGGATGACGATGATCATGATTGTCTTATTTTCTGGAAGTTCTCATAATCTCACTTATGCTTTATATAATTATTTATGTGCACCTTGTACTCTCTTTGCTTTGTTAAATATGTAAATATTCATGCATTATTATATGAATGTTGTGTTTTATGATAGTCCATCAATAGCGGTCGGTAAGGTCATTTAAGTATTTTAGTTTTTGCTCACTTTTTCTACTTTTCTTGTTGTTCTGCTTAGCAGAAATTATAATGACTTTTGTTTGATTACAGCAAATTATGTGGGGGATGATGCAAGGGATACCCACATAAAACTTACCTGCTTGCTACGGAACTACTTGGGAGTTATTGGGTAAAATGGAGCAAGCTTCGTTTTTCTTAGTTTGTAGTCAGTCCACTTATCTCTCTCACACACAAGTCAACTCGTAATAAAAATTATTGTCCTTTTTACTTACTTTACGTCTTCATTGAAAATGGTTTCATTTTAAAAACTGATCAATTAAAATAAAAAATACATGCATAACACATACTAGCATTCTATTGTTCTAGCACCTCTCTACAGTTTTACTTCTAATCATAAAAATTATTCAATTATAATTTTTAGTTTAAAATGTGGTAATTAATTAGACATTACCTTCATCTGGAAACAAGAATGATGGTGAAAATGGATCTGTGATCTTTATTCTGTGAACTGAGAATTCGGTGTGACATTTATACGCAAAAATTTATACGATTGGAAATTAGGTTACTGTTGCACTAGTGCAGTGGGACAAAAGCAGTAAAAATGGGAGTGATTTCAGTGGTGTACTCGGGAATAAGTTTCCTGTTGGAACTATGGGTTTTCGTGATGTTCACGGGACAAGTGATCTTCGACATGGTTTATAAATTTTTATTCCCACCAGAGCCCAAAAGTTTGAACGGTGAAGTTATTTTGGTAAGCAATCCTCATTTAAATTTGAATTCAGATTTAAAAGTGGGTAAATATTTTTTGGAAACGCTGTATTTCAATAGATCACCGGTTCAGCTTCCGGTATCGGTAGACATATTGCGCTTCAGGTAGCTGCCAAAGCTCGCGTTAAGCTAGTTCTTTGGGATGTGGATAAAAATGGGAACTTGGATTTAGCCGGTGACCTAAAGAGAATAGGAATAGATGCGTATCCTTACCATGTGGATTTGACCCAGCGATCCCAAATTATTGAGGCTGCGGCCAAAGTACGCCAAGAAGTTGGGGATGTGTCCATGATAATAAATAACGCTGCAGTGGCATACCCACAACCCTTTTTGGAGAGCTGCCGGAAACCAAGGAACATTGAGCTTATTTTCAAGACAAATGTTTTTGCTCAACAATACATTATTGGAGAATTCCTACCAAAAATGTTGGAGAATAAGAAGGGGCACATTGTGACTATCGCTTCAGTGGGCAGTTTCTCGTCAACTGCTTATTTGGCAGATTATGTGGCGTCAAAACATGGTGTTCAAGGGATGATCGAAGCACTAAAAGATGAACTGTCAAAGGATCCTTTACAGCCGGATATTAAATTTACTACAGCATATCCCTACTTTACCAAATCAGATTTGTCAGGATACAACAATTCAAGTGTGGTGAGAAGGTGAGTTGAGTGAAATTTTCTTTGCTCTCAAGTAGCCCCAAATGTATTGAGAAGCTGCATTCTACTAATAAATTTGTTTCGTTGTAATGTTAGATATCCTTTCACGTTCCCAATGCTCGAAACCTCAACCGTTGCTCGATATATTGTCGATGGAGTCCTTCGAAATAAGGAATACGTCTATGCACCTGGATATTTCCGCATGTTGGCAGTGCTAGCAAGGTATACATGCTAATTAAAACGGAGTTAATCAATGTGGTTAAAAAGTTGAAATAATTTTTTATTCGGTAGTGTGAAAAGCTAACATGTATGACTTTTTTGTTGTAAATAGTTTGTTGCCCACAAGAATCCTCAGAGGTGCCAAAAAACTTCTTACACACGAAATTGAACTGGACCGAGCTTATTTTCAAGCGATTTCTCAAACAGCTCCCATCGTCCCGATAACCACAGCTTTGCCCCCACCTGGTGTTCAGCCTGCGCCCCCAGTTCCACATAGAGAACCCACCTTACCTCCATCTCCAGTACCAGTTAAAAACGGTTCTTCTAATGGTAGCATCATTAAAGCGAATGGGAAAGTTACATCGCGTAAGCAAGCAGATAACGTAAGTGCATCAGCGTAAATCAGCGTATTTAAAACTTACGCAACAACTTACAACCATGTACCATGATTTATGATTATTGTTAAGAAATTGATTTAAGTGACTACATATGAATGAGTCACATGTATTTTTATGCGTTATGCTTTAAGAAAAAGAATAAGTGCAATTTAAACATGTATCGTTTCTGTAGAACATGTAGTGTTTTTTCATAATATGCTTTTTAATAATCTGGAATTAAAGTTTATTATGACATGACAGTGTTGATAATAAGATTCACACATTTATATATGTTTGTATATTTATCATAATATACGTAATTAATTGTAACTGTTGTAATAATAATTATCATTATATTTTTATTTTTGTTGTGTACGTGTGATATATTTTTTTGTAGATTTTTTCATATTATTTTCTTTCTTCACACAGTCTTTTACTAAACATAAAGATCCATTTTGGTTTCGGTAAAAGTACATAAAATTCTTCTGGTTTTTATGTAGTGCATCTCTAGTAAACTATTCACATATATATTTTTATTTAATTTTATGTGGATTACATAATTAATTATAATAGGAATTCTCATTCTTTACGTTACCAATTCATCATCTCATCTACTTCCTCAGTCGCCCACCCAAACCACACCACCGCCTGCTTCCAAGTATACTTACAAATTACAAATAGATTTTTTGTGCGTTCACAATACCATTATGCTACACAAGACAATATACAATATAAGTATATATATTATATTTAGCTTTAATATATATTTTTTAAATTCTTTCCGTTAAATGATATTTGAATGTGATAAAAATATATGTAGTACGTTTCTAAATAAATTCTAAATAACGTGGATTAAATGTTTATTATATGAATACATATATATTTTCTCAAAAGATAAAGTGCATTCTAAAAACTAGTTTGATTTTATGAACTACTAACTATAACGTGACTTAGTATTTTTAACAAAAAACCGGCAAAAACGTAAACAATGTAACGCGAGAAAGTAATTTTATGACACTCACAATATTTTTAGAAGATATTTCTAATTTTTCACAAGTTAATTCTGATCATGATGCTGCATCTATCCATTTCATTTTTACATACTTCCATTAGAACTTTCTTCATGCTCACCATACTGATTGCGATGATTGTTATGCTTATCATGCTGTTGACGACGGTGATGATTATTCTCATCATAGCCATTGACATACTCCCCATTTCTATGATTTTCTGCTTGTTGATGATGATGGTGATTATGACCGTTATTTGTGGGGGTTCCATTCTGCTGTGGCTGTTGTTGTTGTTGATGCTGCAGAGTAAAAGAGCTTAGCAAATGTAGTCTTGCGTGCTCCTTCAGAGATTTCTTGGATGAAGTACGGAAAGTGCAAATGTTGCAGACGTGAAGCCAATTAGGATTGGTTTGATGGTGCACCAAGTGGCTTTCCAAAGTTGGATCATCATAACATTGGAATGGGCAGAAGGAGCATTTCAGCAAAGTGTTGATTGGAGAAGAAGTGTGGGGAGGACTATCCAGGGTGTCAAGACTACTGCTACTGTTTTCTCCGTTTTCAGCGAGTTTGGGAATCTTTGCTAAAGATCCATTCAGGGCGTCATCCCCTTGATGATGACGTTTTTTACCTAAAGACAGGAGATCGGTGGGAGTGTTGCTCTGGTTCTCATGCTTCTTTAAATGCTGAATGTAGTTGGCGTAGTATGTCACCGCATAATCACAAACTGTGCATTTGTACCTATCAAGTCAAGAAAAAAATACAATTAAGTAAAATTCAGAATGTGACAAATTTATTTTTTTAAACTTATGCATATATATTAACTCTTACTTTTGGTTGGAGCCATGAAGTCCAATGTGTGTGTGGTACTGATCTTTCTTCTCAAACGCCGATGGGCATTTGATGCACTTGTACCGCTTGCTCTTGACCCTTCCATTTTTCATGTAGGTTGGATAAGTAAAATCTGGATTGCCCTCGTATGCTTCATCAGGCACGGGTATTGCGTTCTTGTCAATATTCTCTACTTCCGCCCCAGATGCTGCTGCATTCCCAGTAATATTTGAAGTAGGTGGTGCCGCCGTTGCTACAAATGGCGAATCCTGATGTGCCACCATAGCCATCATTGACACCGGATTAAAGGCTGTACCCGCACTAGTCAATAATTTCCCAGCTAAAGCAGCAGGCTCAATGTTAAGATCTGTTCCGGTGTGAACAATCTCGTGAATTGCTAGAGATTTTCTAGACTCTGCGCAGTAATCACAGAATCGACACCGATAGTCTGCTCGACCATTGCTATTGTGCATTTCAAAGTGTTGTTGGAAGGTTTGTGTATTGTAGAATTTTTCAGGGCATTTTGGGCAAATGATAGAGAGCCCATTTTTTCGTAACCCATCCAAACCTATTTGTTCTCCAGGATAAGAGAAAGCCGTGCTTACATCTCCTGGCTTGAATTTCCCACCGGTTGTTGCAGAAAGCATGGCTGCTGCTGCTGTTTGGAAATTAAAATTGGGATTCAAAATGCTCGAGTTGATAAGTGACGCTGCAGACAAAGCAGCAGCAGCTGCTGCTGCTGCGGCGGATGCGGCAGCAGTTGCAGAAGGTGGCAAGTTGACCTTTGCCCTCGGAAATTTTACGAGAAGTGCTTTGGTTTTTTCCTGATACGCGGCTCCATGTACCCTCATGTGGGACATGAGATGGGGATCTTTCTGTCGTGCAGAGTATGAACACTTGGGACACTGAAATGGGGATTTGTTCTCATGAAATGTGTGATGGATCTTTAGCTCCTTCTCAAAGAAAAATCGGGCTGGACATCCGTCGCAAAGATAAAGGTACTCCTTCTCTCCTTTAGTGGACGAGGAGCCCCCAGTTTCTGCACTATGTACAGAGGATGGAGAGGGAGATGACATTGGAATGGGTTGTTGTAATTGTTGCTGCTGAAGAATCGATGCTGATGCTACTGACCTTTTTCCAGAATTGTTGTTGACTTTAGAATGACTCTGACTAGACTTTTTGCTTGAATGTTCAACTGGTTTGAAACTCAGGTTCATTGCTTCACACGGTGGGGAATCACACTGGCGACTGGATGCGGTACTGTTGTAATTGGTTGCGTTGCCTGTGCTAGGGTTGTTGGAACTTCTGTGGTTATTTACATACTCGTGCTCCTTCAAATCGTTTAAATCGTGGAAAATTTGGGGACACACGCTGCACTTGTATCCTTCCATTGGAACACCATTCTCCCAAACGACAACTGGCTTCCGGTTGGCAAAAATGGAGAGGTTAAGGGGCTCATCTTGAATCGCTTGGGGCTCTGGAGAGTAGTCGTTGCTAACATCCTCATAAACTGGTTCTGGAGGATAATGCTCAGTGGGCTGCTGTTGTGGAATCCCTATTTCATCAATTTGGATGCCATGAACGCGAAGGTGTTGAAGAAGGTGGAACTTAACGCTGACATTGAATGAACATCGATGGCATTTGAAGGGGTAGTCATGGTTCTCATGACATTGCTTGTGGTATTGGAACTCACTGGGGTCGTTGACTGCGTACGGACATTCCAAACAGTGGTACCTGTTCTTGTTGCCATCTTTCTTTTGGTTAGGAATGCTCAAGTTTTCGGTAGTGCTGGTGGGAGAAAGCATGGGAAGTCGTTCGGGTGTGGGGGAATGAGTAGTGCTGGAATTAATCACCCGATTTTGGATTTCGGGGAGGGTGTCCCCGTGCAATCTGAGATGCTCTTGCAGTTCACTGCGTTATTAACAAACGAGCAAAGGTAAATGATCGCGTTTATGAAACCAAGAATAATTATTTAAATACGAATTAATTAATTGAATTAACTGGCTTACCTTTTCACAGCAACAGAATATGAACAATGAGGGCAGCTGTAGTAGCTGTTCGATTTGTTCAAATGATGATCAGCATGAATTTCCATTTCATACAAAAGGCCCGTCGAAAAGGGACAATATTTGCATGAGAGAACTTTTCCATTTTCGTGGAACATTTGTTGGTAAATTTCTAAAAATAATTATTGAAAATTTCATTACAATCAGGTAAAGTTTTGTAACATAAAGCAGTAAAATCTCATCAAATTCCTAATTGAATTTTTTTACCTTTTTTCTGTGCTGTGGTAATTCCAAGAGCTCTTGCGGTGTAATCCGTCACTTCCTGGTGATTTGTACTATAAGTCATCAATGCCTCGACATCCTGTTCTGGAATCATCACCTGGACCAAATGATTGTGTGCGAGAAGAGACACAGTGTCTCCCTTCTTTGGCTTGTGCATATCTCGAATGTGGTTGCTGACTAACTCTTTGTTGGGGTGCTTGAAAGAGCATTTGATGCACTGCCACAAGCTAAGAGTCTTGTTTCCGCCCTCAGTGGTGGCACCACTTGCCTCATACGCTGCCGTTTGCTGCTCAAGCTGCTTTTGATGTTGCTCTTGCTGCTGTTGAATCTGTTTCAATCGAGATTTCTTTGTTGGTGGAGTTACCGGATTCGGAGCAGCAGGCATCATCGCGTTTTGCTGTTGTTTGGCTTGCATGTCTGAAGCCATCATGATCACGTCCTCACTGCTTCTCATTTCCTCTTGATTTTGTTGATGATGGGCATGTCGAGAATGAGGCCGTTTCAATGTCAGATCAAATCCATTGGGAGGCACGTCATCTCCTCCTTTCTCTCTATCTCCATCATTAGCACTGGGACTCTTCATGTCAACATCTTGTTTCTGTGTCCGAATACAAAATAATGAAAGATATGAATCAAATTTACTACATATTGTTATTTCTCACAATGATAAGATTAATAAATAAGATTAATTTCATGTCCTTGCATACCAATGAAGAGTTTTGCTGTTGATACATTTCTCCACCAGCCAACATCCTCGTTTCCACGAAACTTCGACCTTCACCTGATGAATTGGCGGGGCTAGCTGCGTTCACTGGGTACGACGCGTGTGTATCATCTGCTTGTTGATGATGGCTCGAAGAATTGCTTTGGCTGGGATGATATTCAAAAGCAGTAATTTCCTCATGAGCTGGTGGCTCATAAGGAGTAGCTGTTACAGGAGCGGGGGAAGCTGCAGCGAGAGCTTTGGCATATTTCGGTGATCTTTGCTTCGCTGCTGGAGCTACTGCTGCTGTGGAAGAAGTTGTTGTGGAGGGTGG
This sequence comes from Entomobrya multifasciata, assembly GCA_034693345.1. Lineage (NCBI taxonomy): Eukaryota > Metazoa > Arthropoda > Collembola > Entomobryomorpha > Entomobryidae > Entomobrya > Entomobrya multifasciata. Next base: position 32,925 of record JAQFXM010000245.1, read on the forward strand.
GCTATTTGCAACAGCCAAATTTACTGCTGAAGTTTCCTTTGCTGCTGAAGATGGAATTTCTGGGCTGCTTTTTGGAGAAGCTACTGTATTGCCCCCTTTTGTTCTCTTGTTTGCTACTGTGCTACAGTCAGGTGCCTTGGCATTGGCGGAATGCGTCAATGACATGCAAACCAAATAGTTATCATACTTTCTGTAGTCTCGCTGTCCACTTTCGTGAGTCAGCAATGTTTTCGCTGAGGCGTGTTTCGGATCCTTTGGTGTTTTAAGTCTGATATGTTTGTTCACGTCCCATCTCCAGTTGGACTTGTAATGACACTCGGAACATTCGAAAGGCTTGAGATTGTAGTGGCCCACAATATGAACATGAAATCGGGAAGCAGTTGTTGCCCAAAAGGAACAATCATTTTCGGGGCATCGGTAAACTTTTCGACTGGTGATGGCCTTTCCACCTTTGCCTGTTCCCTTACTTCCCGCTCCAACACTTCCCACACTCACTTCTTCCATTTCCTCGTCATCCTCTTCAGCCTCATTACTAGCTCTGTTTTCATTATGATCCGCTTCCTCCTCTTCAGGATTCCCATTTTCCCCCTTTGCATATCCTTGGTACTCCATCTCGTCCATTTTCCCAGTGTGTATGGCACCCACTCCAGGAGCCGTCTCAAAACCAATCAAGTCGTCGCTGGTATCAGTAGCAGTGCCGGAACCATTCGAAATTTGTACTTTGGAAACCTTTTCCTCTGACTCGTTTCCTCTCTTTTTACCTTGATCACAACTTTCTCCAGTTTCTACGTTTTCTTTTTTGGTAACTTGCCCAACAGCATCTGTACACTTTTCCAGATGCAAAGCCAGGTCTGCTGTAGACTTACAACGCTGCCTACAATACTGGCAGCGATTTGACTTGGATGAACAAACAGATCCACTTTTCTGTCCATCCTCCTCCTCCACCTTCACGGACTCAACTAACGTTGCCGTTGTTGCAGGTATCTCTTCAGTCGTCTGTGACTCTGTATCAGGTGTAAATTTTGGTTTAATTTTCTGGTAAAATTGTGCCAACGCTCGGTGCTTTGGTTTCTTCAGCGAATTCAAGGAATGGAACTCACTCCCGAGAACCGGAGTGAAAGCACTTTCCTCTCCATGATGGGACAAGATGCTACTTTGACCATGAGTCCGCTCCTCATCAGATGAAGGCGCTACAGCCTGCTGCAGATTGTTAAGATCACAACTTCCATACGCAGTAATCGCCTCCGAAGCTTTTAGCGGACTTTGACTTCTGTGAATCGCTGGACTATTACTTGTACTGCTCGTTGCAGATTGTCCAGGTCTCGGTGATGTGGATCCCTTGGTGGATTTTTTCGGTGGCAGGGGAATAGGTACAACCGGAAGGCTTGGTGGACTAGGGGATGACGCACTATAATCTGCTGATGGACTAGATGGTGAGGGTGTTCTCCCTTTCTTATGGTGATGGTGATGCTTGCCACTCTTGTGGTGGATTCCGTGTTGACTGGCCAAGTGCTTTTTCATTACACTACTCCCATTTCCCTCCCCACTTGTTTCAAAATCACACAAGTCGCATTTCTTTGTATTACGCTTATCATCCGAGTCGCTTAGATTTCCTGCTGCTATTGCAACTCCAGCCACTACTGCTGCTGCCGCTGTTGGAAGCTGTGCTAAGACTGCGGTTGACTCATCCTCCTTTTTACCGCAACCGCCACCACCTCCACTGCTGCTACTACTGGAATTATTTTCTTCGCCCAGGGATAATCCAGTGAGAGATCGGGAAATACGTAGTGGAGGAACTTTCTTTTCTGAATCTGACCCAGTTGATGGCGCACCAGTGGAGGAATTGCTGTCAGTATTGTTGTTGTTGACGTTACTTGTACTATTAGTTGTAGCAGCAGTGGTGGTAGGAGTGCTGTTACTACTGTTATTATTGTTGTTCAGCTTATTTAACAGTGGATTGTTAATGCTTTGGTTTCTGGGTGGGATCTGTTGACGCTTCACACTCTCAATGATCTCCTCAGGCACGTTCGAGTGGTGATTTTGTAAATGTACCGTGAGACTCTGTTTGATGTCGCAGGAGAAATTGCACAGGTGACAGCAGAGTACTCCTCCACCCAAATGGTTCTTGTAATGACGATCTAGATTCCATTTGTATGGGGTTTTGAACTCACAATGATCACACTGAACTATGGTGCCGGAATGAGCTGACTTGGCGTGTTTTGTATACTTGGCTTTAGAGCTGCTGGAAAAGTTGCACCTGTCGCAACGGTAAGACTTTTTTTCTGCCACTTTCTTTCCTTTCGGTTCTGACTTTCTCCCTTTGCCCTTTGGCGGTGGGGTCGGGATATCATCTTCAGAGTCGCTGCCACTGGCCACGCGGGCGTTATCTGACTTGGTGTAACTCATTTTTATAATTTTTTTCTCACCCTGCAAAAGAGTTAACATGCAAAACTTTATGAGCATAAACTTCAAATTGAATTAAAAAGAAGTGTGTGTGCCTAATTCAATTTTGCATGCTATTTGATACAGTCTGCACGTTTGCAGACAAAAAAGAGCCAACAAACTTTGTGCACTTGTCTGCGAACTTGAGATTATGATACAAACAGACGTGTACCACCCACCCTAACGATGATGTAATATGCAAGAGGACGTAATTTCAAATGAAACTTGTCTCTTTCCTAACCCAGTTCCGTAAGAAATGAATAGGAAGTTATGAGTATTACGCAAGGGACACCACTGACTTTTATTTTCACATAATATTTTATTATATTTTCTATGTTGTAATTCTGACTTTTTGCTTCTTATTTCACTTTTCCTCGAAATACCATATAATTTTCATAATGATCATCGGATCTTAATTCTATCAACATGGTTGACGATGACTCCACAGACTCCAAACGATGACGTGCAAAAGCTATTATATCAAATGCTATCATCTTCCTCCTCCACTTTCCATGCATGGCATAAAGATAAATGTTCATGTATCATTCTTCCTAACATTTCACTCAATTCTTCTTCTCTCATGCATAATCCTAGCCGAGGTCTCAAAAGCAATCCATCTAAAAAAACTGCCAACTCTTCTTATCACCATCAACGAGAATGGTGATTTATGCCATTACATTATATACATTCTTCTCTTTATAGCTGAATTCATACTAATTATGATCAACCAGATCGTCATCATTATCATTAAAACCGCCACTCAAAAAGTAATATACTTTTTTTCAACATTTTTCATACCGAGATTTGAGTAACGAAGCCTCTACGCTCCACCACCACCACCAACCACCGCACACACCGTTGAGTCGTGTGTAAGCGATACACTTTATTAAGCACTTGAGCAGAAAAAGAATGAATGAAATGAATTAGCATGATATGTTGTTGTGTTGTGTTACGTAATCCCTCACTCAAAATTCTCCACCACCAAGCAATATGATACTTTACTACTACACGTTTGATCATCATGTTGTGATGATGATGGCCTGATCTGATCTGATCCAACTAACAAGTTGTCTGTCTGCCTTTGCCTCATACATGCATTGTCGTACTACTCAACTCATCATTATCGTCATTATCTTAAGAACCACTTCACTTCTCTCCACACACAAACACAACTAATACTACTTGATGATGGAAAACCTACATTTTATGCTGATGATGCCCTTTAAAAAGAAAAAAACTCCCACGATTCTTGTCTCTCCCACCACCACAAAAACAAACGCCAAAGCCTACTTATTATGCATACCTACCTGTATGAATGTACATGTAAATCATGTGTAAAACTCATCAAACCGTATAATTATATTTTCTGCTTACCTTTCAAATAGATCCGACAAATTAGTAATTTAGCATGTAATCCGATCCGATATTTTGTAAATATTATGATTTATCATGTGAAACAAAGCACTCAACAAAAGTCACACTTTCAACATGTATATATGCCAGTGTCTATTTTACTACAAAGTGTCCGTGCTTGTTCTCTCTCTCTTTCTAAAATTCATTCATAAACTTGTTTACGCAAAAACTTTTTTCCATTAGGAGAGAATTCACTTTGTTAGCAGGCAGAGTCCACATGAAACACACACCAGAGAGTTTTCGCTTCACTTTTCACTGTTGTCTATGTACTGCCGAGAGAGAAGCGAACATGTGGTTTTTTCTGTTTGTCTTTGTTCACTTTTACTCCAAGCTGCACAGCCAAGTCCAATATAGCTTTATCACAACACATAAAAATCTCCAACTACTTGTGTCACTCTTTTTTCCCCGAACAACTTAAACTGAACAGACAAAAGTCAATAAGGTTGTATTTGCAAAGCTTTCTTTACGCAGTCAGCATGAAATTGAAGAAAAAGAAGAATTTTACTACACACATCATCACTCTTTCAACTCAACAATATCCACCTTTTTTTGTCTCCTTCTTTTTACTATTTTTAGGAAATGCTTCCAGCACTAAAAAATATATTTGTGTTTATAATGTACATAGTGTACCTATTACTTCACTTATTCAATAGAGTTTCTCAAAACTTTAAAGACAACACACGTTGCGTTTTGTTGCTTTGTTGTAAGTAAGGTTGGTTTGACTAAAAAGATCACTTGTTTCGTTGAAAAAGCGACCAGCACTGCTAAACGTGTTCTCTTCTCACACTTGCCTTTTACAATATTGACTTGCAGAGGAGCGAAGAGGATGATGTTTGTCCTACGTCGCCCATCGCGCTACTACCAGTTCTTCGGCAGAACACACCAAGACCAACCAGCCAGCCAGCAACCAACCAACCCAAAAAAACAAACTTTTCTGTCTGATGTACAAAGCCAAGAGCATGGGAGCTAGCTACAAAAGCAGCAGAAGAGCAAGAGAGTCGAAGTCGAGCACCACACACACACACACCACCATCATCACACGTTGTTCTACAGTTGTACCAGAGCTACGTCTCTCTTCTTCTCTTCACTTCACATCAAAATCCAATTCACCAGCAAAAAGAGACGTTGCTGCGTTTCTACTTTTTCTTGTCTGTCTGCTTGCTTTCAGCTTTTGCTGGCTCTCTACTTGTTTTTTTCCATTTCAGAAGAGAAGAGACAGCAAAGCAAGCAGAAGAAGAAGACTGAACTTAACAAAAAAAAAAGTTTTTTATGTACGTAATTTTTTTCTCCCTTTTTTTTCTTTCTTTCTGGATGGCTGCTCCTGCTGCCACCACTTTCGTCGTGTATGTATATCTTTGTATTTTTTTATTCCTCCTCCTCCTCCCCCCTCCCCCCTCAGCTTCTACTTTTACTCCTTCTGGAACATGAGAAGAAAAATATCCACCTCTGTGACTGAATGCTTGCTTGCTTTTTCTTTTATTCTCAAGCAAAGAACAAAAAAATACTTTGGTCGAGTCGACAACGAGAAAAAAAGATGATGACGATGATGGTATCGACTCACACTTACACTACTTTACTTACTCTTTTTTTCAGAAAAGAAAAAGCACTGCTGCTGCTTCCCTTTCTTTTTTTTCTGGCATGGCTTGACTCTCTCTCTCCCTCGCATTGTCCTCTTTCTCATGTGTACACATAGAAAACTAAGTACATTTTTATGGCATAAAAAAGGGACACGACATAAAGTACACGAAGAAGACCAGAGAGGAGAAAACCCATAATAATATAAAAAAGGAAAGAAGACGAGGTCGAACCGACCCTTCCTTTAATTCTAGTTTCATGTAGTTTCTTTTTTTCAGTAAAAAAGCAGCAGAGCTGCTGATCTTCTTTTTTTCGCTGTGGCTCTTATAATAATATATTCTTTTCAGGGAGCATATATCTCTGTGCATTTGCTCTGGTCGCCTCTTCTTTTTTTCTGTCTGACTGGCATCGCATCTCTTTACAACACTCACATGTTTGTGTACTATATGTGTATTGTATGTGTGTGTAAAAATATATATTTTTGCCATTCACTTGACTTGTCTATATCACCGCTTCTCCTATATACAACAACCACCACCACAACTTGTCTAACGCCAGCCTCTGCAAGTGAACGAAAAGCGAGCGAGAAAAAAATAAGGAGAGAAGAGAGAGATATGCTGTGATACTCAACTGAAAGGTCTACTTTACTTCTATTTTCTATACATTTTTACATTTCTACTTTTATAGATGTATATCCATCTATCCATCCATCCACCACTACCAACCACACAAAATGTTATCTTTCTTTTCTGTCTACTTGTGATGATGATGATGATAATGATGATCATGCTGCCTCTGCCGCTGCTCCTGTTTTTTATACTTGAATATATCATCCTCACACACTCATACTCACATGAAACGATATACTCACAAAAAAGATGTGTTTTCTCTCTGTATACATTTATCTACCATCCAGTTTCTCTCATCTCATATTATTATCATCTCTCTCTTTTTTCCTACATGTCTATATTATTATCACAAAAAGCTTCTGCTTTTTCCTTTTCTCTCTCATCTCATCTCACTATTTTTTTCTTCGTCTTCCTCCATCATCATCATGAACATCTTAAATATCAGTATCGCCAGAGTACCATACCACCACCATGCACCACGACCATCCATCCAGGAGCAGATTCAGCAGAGTTCAGAATCATCATTATCATCTCTCTGTGTACTTATCTTTGCAAAGCAATAAAGCAACATTGCTGCTTTGCTTCTCTGCCTACCACTCTTGTCTTGTAAGTAAGATGTGTGTTCTGTTTTTATAAAGGTCTTCTTATTTTTCACACACACTCACATTCACAAGACAAGACTTGGACTTCTCAAGGAGCAAAGACGAAGAAGGAGGAAAAAAAGACTTCTCTTACAACATCAACATCATCATCACACCACCAGCATTAGAGCATCACCATTGCCACTGCTTTGGCTCTTCTCCTACCAACAACCACCGACATCAACCAACACGCTCATTTTTTCTTCTTTTTTATATTTTTTTATCTACTAAGCACATATTATGTATCTATGCTCTCTCTCTGGTTCTCAGCAAAATGTACCTAACAACATTCACAGCAGAAACAGCAGCATCACTTTTTCTCTAAAACTTACTGGTTGGTGAACTACATAATCATATGGCGATGATGATAGTGACTAGGCTTATAAACATGTATGCCACATAAATATATGATAAGAATGTATGTATCCACATTTCCACATGTGTGTGTGTTTATAGTGTATATAATATCTCCCAGTGAGAGAAGAGAGGAGACTTGGTTGCCTGCTCCTCTGGCACATTACTCACATCACATCCATCCAACTTTACTGCTACAGCTCTAGAAAAAAAGAGAGAAAAAAGTTTTTTTCTTCTTTTTTTTGCAGAAAGACTGGGCGAGAAAGAGAGAAGACGACTCTGAAGAGGAAACGAGGTTGAGTCTCCCTTCTTCGAAAAGAACGCAGCAAGCAAAGAGCTTTTTATGTTGTTATACGTTATTTGCTGAGTTGACTATACACAAAGGACATGTTCAAAAATACTTATATTACACATATATGCTTATTGCCTACATACAATGCACAGAGGCAAGTAAAAAGCTCTCATGATCTTTTTTTCTTTTTTGTATAGTCATCGTGATCATCATCATCATTTTCCATCCACATCTCTTCCTCTTCTGGTGAATTTCCTCCCAGCAGTAGTGGCGGTGGTGGAAGTAGTCTGTTCACTGCATCATCTTCTTTTTTTCATCTCTCTCAACTCACAGTCTCTCCCTCTCTTTTCCCATTTTCATGAAAGAAAAGGATGAAAACGACCAAAAAGTAGTAAAAAGGAGAGAAAAGGAGACTAGAGGCAGGCAGGCATGGCATGCCATCATGTCAAGCAGAGAGAGAGATGCTCAAGCAACAAAATTTTCTAGAAGACGTCGGCAATGGAAATGAGGAAGAGGAGAGGAGGAGGATATGAAAAAAGCTCGTACCATCATCACCACGTTTGCTGCTGCTGCTGATGATGTTCCTCTACAACAATTTTACTTCACAGCACAAACTATAAAGAGAGTTCGCAGCTCAGTTCTCTCTCTCTCTCCTTTTTGCGATGACTATGGACTATGGCAAGGCATGATGGCATGACTGTGTGAGATGATCATCGTGATGACGATGACTATGAAACAAATAGCATCTCCGCCGTCGTCCTCGTTGTCGTTGTTCTCTTTTCTTCCTCTCTTCTCTCTGTAGACTAATACTCTTTTCTACTATATTATTATTATTATGATCATCATCATCAGCATGATCATGGTCGCCGTCGTCAACTTCAACATCCACATCCTCCTCTCTTCTCTCTCTCTCTTCCCATTTTCTCATCGAGACGACGACCGACATCATGGCTATGTACTTATGTACGTGTGTAAGTGCAACTCCATACATACATACATCCATGCTACCTATATAATATTTATAAAAGCACATCACATCATCATCATTTTATACTCTTTTTCGCTATATTACACATTATTGCAGAAGAGCCTGCCTGCCTTGCCTGGCAAGCAAGTTTTTCGTAGAAAAGCAGCAACGCAACCTTAACAAACCAGCCAGCATGACTATACAACTATCAAAAAGTCTCCTCCTGTTCCTTTATGCTTTGCCGTTGATGTTGTTCTTGCCTTCTCTTCTCCCTTTTTACATCTGATGATAATAATAATGACGACGACGACGATGATTATGATGATGGCGGTGGTGGAGGAGACTCTTTTTGCAGAGTCGTTGTTGTTGTTGTTCTATATAAGCATCTTGCATGCATGAGCACAATAATAATAAGCCAAAACCAAAGTAAATGTAACGCAAGTTCAGTTAAAGTTAACAGCGCGACATCAACGGAATGAACGGTGGCAGGCAGGCAGGGAATCAAGTAAGTAGTTTTTTTCTTCTGTGTGTGGTGTGATCATGATGATGATAATAATGTCGGTGGTGGCAGCAGCGGTGGTGGTGATGGTGGTAGTTGTAGTTTCTAGTGGTATTGGTATCATGAACAAGAAATAGCACAAAAACACACACACTCACTCATGTAGTCAGACACACAGGAAAAATAATATAATATCCGCATCTCTCTCTTCTTCTCTCTTTTTTTATTTCGCGTCGCTTACTTTTCGTCGTCCTACGCTGGCTTGGTTGACTGTTTTTCCTCGTTGTAGTTGGAGTAGTAATCATGATCATCATCGTCGTATGTTCTTTTTTATGGTGACTGAATATAAAGAATAAAAGTATAACTTGATAAGTTTGATATAAATATATAGTCATTATCTGCATATGTACATACTTGTATAGTTATATACAGACATGCATAAAATGATAATGAATATGTGAGTTGTTGTGCTGCAAAAGAGCCTTGTGTGCTCTCCTCATCCTCATCATCAACATGATGATGAGAGCCATGAGCGTAATAGTGATGTATGTACATTTTATACGAGAGTACATATATGGATGCTATGGGTATATGCATATGATGTGGTGCTTTTTTATCCACATGACCGACTCATCGTCGTCGTGAGAGAGCAAGCAAAAAGAGATGAGAAGACAGGAGAGGAGAAGAGTAGAACAGCAACAACAACAACGGCATAATCATCATCATGATCGTGATGATGAACAGCTTCAACAACCACCGACCGACTGACTACTATCCATCTATCCATCCATCCAATCCATCCATTCAACAGCAGTACCACTACTACCACCACCACCGCCACCAGCAGAAGAACAGAAGCAGCCAGAGAGAATAATATATTATTATGATATATTTTTGTATGAGAGTTGTAAAAGACGAAAGAGAATGAGATGATGAGGATGAGAGAGAGGCTCGTCTGGTCTTGCCTCGATGCTTGTTTGCCTTACTAGCAAAAAGCTAGTTGAATTGAGTTGATGATAATGTGCTCATAGTACACAACTGCTCGACACTGTATTTTTTATATATTTTTTTATCTAACCAGCGGAGAGAAGTAACCTTCATCCTTTGCCAACATCACTACCACCACCATCATCATCATCGTCATCATGAACAGCAGAACAGGAAAAAAAACCATGCCGTGAGAGAGATATCACAATATCACATCGCACACACACACAACAACACATAGACCACGACGACGGTGGTGGTGATGATGATGATGATAATGTTGACTAGGCGATGAGGATAATATGATGGAGGAATATATGGATTTCTGTGTAATAAGTAAGTGTATAAATATAATGATGATGATGATGATGATGGTAGTAGAGCTCACACAGAAAAGAGGAGCGAAGAAGACGGAGAATAATAATAATAATATGGCAAAAGCAAAAACCAGCCCAACAACAGCAGTAGTGAATAGCAAAGCCAACAAAACCATCATACTACTGACTTGACGTGTGTGTGAGAGAGAGAGACTCGACTTACTTTACTGTTGTGAATGTAGCGGAGAGGGAAACAAAAGCATATAAAAAATACGCTTGTTTGCCTTCTCTTCCATTTTTTGTTTGATTTTAGGTTGGTTTGGTGTTCCAACAACTCCAACCAACGTAAAAATGACGGTGAGTTGACTTGACTACTCGCTTCCTTCTTTTCTGCTATTTTTCTTTTTGGGCGTTTTATACACGTATTTTATGCTGGCTTAGCAGATATTATTATGAAACAACAACAACAAAACAGGAGCAGCAGCGGAGGAGTTGGTAGTCGTGGTGGCGCGGCGGAGGATGAAGTATAAAGCATAAGTGAAAATGAAAATATATAGTTTTAGGCGAAAACATGCAAACAACTAAACTCGGTACAATGTGTATACTAGAGCAAGAAATGTAAGAAGGAAAAAAGAAATGTTACATGACTATGTATGAAGTATTTTTTAGGAATGAATGTCACAAAAGTCAGAGAACAGGAAAAACACTAAAAAATATTATGGATTAGGATTACTGTGTGTACGTGTGTGTGTGTTGTGTACATAGAAAATGTTGTGTGTACGTGGAAAAAATGGTTTCTCGTCTTGAAATTTTGCTGGTGGAAGATTTTCTTGTTGCTTTGCATGCTAACTTGACTTATTGATGATGATGATGTGGATGATAATATGCATTGAGTGCGGACGGAAAAAAGTTGGCTATCGCATCATCGGCATAAAAATTCATTATACACTTATTTCATTTCTCACTGAAAGGGATATTCTTAATGGTTTTTTGTTTCTTTTGGATTTTTTTCCTGTATGCTTTTTGGATATTATAGTGCAACAGTCTGTACAAAAATCTTTTGATGATAATAATATGCATGTATGGATGGTGGATGGAAAATATGAATGTAGAGTTTTATCTGTAGTTGGAGGAGCGGGATCATTATGATTATCAGCAGCAGGAGCGTTGTCGTCGTCATCGTCATGATCGTCAGACGTTTCAAGAGATGAGATGAGTAGAGAGCAAAAGGAGCAGAAAAGTATTAAAACCATACTTACTCCTCCATCATCATCACACGTGGAACTCGTGGTGGTGGAATGAGAATGATGATTATTATTATGATGAAAGTAGAGGAGGAGCTGTTGCTTTTGCTAGCTTGACTATCTAGCTTCTCTATTCTATAGCTTCGTGTGTACTTGTACTCTTTTTCTCGCTGTATGTTCTTCATTCTGCCTGACAAGAGTGGAATGTGTATGTTGTGTGCTTTGTGATGATGAGATATGACATTCAAGCTTGAAATACGACGATACACGTATATTCATGGAAAAAACTAACACCCAAGAAGAAATAAGGAATATGTTCATAAGAGCAGAACCGAGCATTCATCTATCTATCTAGCTACCTTTTTCACAAAACTACACAGACAGCCAACTGAGCCTCCTACCTGCCTTTCCTTGTCTGCTTGGTTTGGTTTGTTTCGTGGTAGTTTCCATCCTTCTTTTCAGCTTTCTTTTTTTCCTTCCACCCACGGCATGGCACTCAGACACACACAAAACTCTCACAGCAAGGAAGAGAGAGAAAAGTTTTATTTTTGTAGGTATACGTGGAAGAAAAGCCATTATTCATGAAAAAACCTTCCTGTGTGCTGCTTGGCGCTCTCTCTCTCTCTCATGATGATGATGAGATGAAGTAAAAAGAGAAAAGAAAAAAGAGACGGAGAAAAAAGGAAAATAAAAGGGAATCACAGTGGAAAAAAGTAGGTAGGTGGGAAGAAGGAGAGCATACCAACCAAAAGTACATACATAAAATATACGAGAATATGACGCTTTCTTCCTTTTTGCCACTACTGCCACCACTCACTCAATACTACTCACAAAAAGTATAGCTCATATAAAAATGTATAAGGAAATAATATAAATATATGGCTATGTATGTAGCAAAATAGTGGCAAAGCATGTTTCTAGAAAGACCTTTCAAAATGGAAAGGCTTTCATGTTCTTTTTTCTCTCTCTTTCGCTCTCTTTCTCTCTCGCAAACATCCATCCAGTCAGTCAGCCAAAGCAACTTCACTCTTCATCCTTTTTCCTTTTATTTCTCGTTTGTGTGAGTGAGTGAGCTTTGCAATATATGTGCCCGTATACCCCTATACACTATAGAATATTATATGAGAGCCTCTATATAATTTTTCAGATAACATATATTTTTCTCCTTCTATTTTTTCTTCCAGGCAGAAGAGGTTTTTTTCTCTCACACGACGAACCTCGCAAGCAGTCCATGTCAATAACTTTACATTGAGCCAAGAAAGAAGAGAAAAGAATATAATAAAAATGAGCACACACACTCAGAAAAAAAGTGGAAGCTTGCAGTCAGTTCAATATATGGCACAGCAGCAGCGTTTTTCTTCGTTGGTTTTTAGCTTGCTTGCTTTTGCAGCGGTGTGTCGGTGTGTGTGCATCTTCCTCTTCTTTTCCCCATTCGACATTCCAATTTTTTCTCCTTTTACTGCTCTCCTATTCTCCAGTCCCTTCACATCGTCGAAGGAAAAAAGGTTTGTTACATAAGTAATGCAAGAAAATGTGTTGGAGAACTCTGGGCTATGATGATGATCATCATGATAGCTTTTTGGATGGAGGTGGAAAAAAAGAGGATTTTTTCTTTCGAAAATGGCATCACACACTGCACTGTGCAGGGTATTTATGTATGTACATCTGTAAGGGTGAAAAATACAGGGAAAAGGCAGCAAAGGGAGAGAAAACGAGACGAGAAGACTAACTAAAGGGAGCACACAACATTATTATTATTAAGCCTTGGATACATGCATACTTATATTGCATAAGGTTTTTTCCATCTTCCCTGCTGCCGTTATATTTGCCTCTCTCGTCTTCTCTCAACCAACATCTCCTCCTATCCTCATTTTTTTCTCTTTTTTTCTTTCTCCTTCCCGTCGTCCTCTTTCTAGAGTCTCATCTCATCTCCCTTCTATTTTTTACTCTTATTTCGCTCTCCTTTCTGACTTTACTGCTTTTTCTTGGATGGATAAAAGAAGAAGAGAAGCATAAATGTAAAAAATAGAGAGAACGCAATGTACATTGTACATAAAAAAGTATACAGAAAATTACATAGATACATATCCACATCATCATATAGAGAAGACGCAGCAGACAATTTTTACTCTCTCTTTCTGGAATCTACTATGTGAGAGAGAAATGAGATGAGAAAAAATAAGGGAGGAAAAAAGCCGTGTAAATGTACAAGACTTATTTTTTTCTGGTGGCGTGTGTTTTGTTGGTAGTGTGGTGGATGTTAGATGGAGAGAAGAGGAAACAGAAGCAGCAGCAGTCGTTCGTTCTACTAGAAAATGTAATGATGTTGACGACGGGAAGTTGGACTTGGTCTTCTTCATTCTCTCTTGCCATTCGCTAGAGAGACACAGATATTCTCTTTTTCCTCACACAACTCTCTCTCTCTCTCTCTCTCTGCTTTTCTCTCTTCCTCTATTATTATTATTATATATGTTGAAAATGGAACAACGAAAAGAGCTGCCATATACATTATTATACAGAACTATAGAGGAAAATATAATATGCTCCATTTTATCTACTTACTTCTCTTTCTCTCTGCCGAGAAAAAAATTGAGCAAACTCTCTGAACATATAACCAAGTGAAGCCTTTTGTTGTGTACATATTATTATTATTATGTATCATATAACATGAAGCAGCAACAAAATAGCCGTGCTAGTTTTCTTCTCCTCTCACACATATACGCCTTCTTTTTTAATATAAAAAATGAACTTACTTGATATACCAACTCTATACTACGTTACATATAAGCTTTGCGGCAACACAGGCAAAAAAACCAGCCAACTCTAGAAAAAAACCCATCACAATCATCAACGTCATTGCTTTGGTGGTGGCGAGTGGCGAAGCGATGGTGGTGGTAGCAGTCGACTTGAGTAGTCGTCATTGTTGTTGTCCTCTTCTTCCTCATTTTATTTTTGTTTGTTGTTAGCATTACTATTATTACTATGCTATATTTTTTCCGTAAAAAAGAGGACGAATTGTTAGGTCAGAAGAAAAAATATTGAAGCCGAAGAAGAATAAAAGCAACCACACTCACAGGAAAAACTGAATAGTCGAGCTGCTTTTCTGCTGTCGTATGAAATGTTGATAGCATGTGGTGGAGCCCGCATAAGACCATCATCATCACATGACCATCGTAGTCGACTTAGTCATCGTCATCATCATGAAAATAAGGATATGTATTTTTTCTCCTTGTGTTCTGTTCTTTTACACGCCTTATGTGTTTCCTCCCTCTACTTCTTTTTTTTCTTCCTTCGCTGCTCGTCGTCGTGGTCGTTTTTGTTGATGATGTAGAAAATGATGATGATCACGTCGTCGTCTACTTCGTACTTTGCTTGCTAGCTCCCAAAAAGTCTCTTCCTCTTCTTCTTCAACGACAAACGATAATAATGGTAATAATAATAAGAGCAAAGTGTGTACTAGAAAGGAAAGGAAAAAAGAATATCGGCAAAGTAGAAGTAGTCGTTGTTGTTCTAGTGCTAATGGTGTTGCCTGGTCGGTCGGCTAAAGGAAGGAATATGAGGAAAAAACTACGTTAACTCTTTTTTCTCTCTATTTCTTCTTGTTCTTCTTGTCTCAGTCTCGAACCAAGCAGCAGCTCCTGCTGTCATCATCATGATCGTGATTATCATCATTATAATATGCATGTAGAAAAGAGTATCAAAAGCAAAGCCAGAGGTATATAACTTGAATGCGAAGCGGTAATCGTAATAACAACAGCAACAACAACAAAGCACTAGAGAGAGAATGATCATCACCATCATCCACCCAAAAGAAAAACTTTTTTTTGAGCAAAACAACAGTATTGCCATTGCTTTTCAGAATTTTTTTGGATTATCATCGTCATCATCGCCCGTTTCTTGGGTTGGTTGAGAGAGCACAAAACCATTCTTTAGAAAAAAAGAGTCAAGAGATACGTTATGTACATACATACATTCATCAGAGATGAGTAGAAGAGAAACCAACCTTTTTTTGGAGAATGGCTAGAAAGAAAAAAAGGATAAAAGTAAAGGAAGAAGAAACGAAAGGCAGCAACAGAGAGATGTGATGTGGATATATGTCTGCTGCATGGTAATAATGGTGATGTGATGATCATCATCATGATCACGAGGATGATGATCATGATGATGCTTTTGCTTACTCAGGCAGAGCAGTAGAAAGAGAAAAAACATACAGCAGCAGAAACACCAGCAAAGAGAGAGAGAGAGAGAAGTCTACTATGACCAAAATTTAGTAGTAAGTAGGCCAGCCAGAATATTATGTAGTGTGGTGGTGGTGGCGGTAGTGTGGGTATATATTTTTATGTAGATATTTTCTAGGAAAAAATGCTATTTGTGTAGGTAGTCGTGGATGGTTATTATTTGGATAGCCAGACAAGAGATAGAATGGAGAGATGTATATCAGCAGCACCATAAAAATAATAATCATGAGGAAATATAAATGCATGAATGAATGTATAAGGATGTATGTTTTGTAAGCACATTGTATGCTATTAGGAGGAATGGAAGGGACGAGTAAGCAAGCAAGATAGTAAGTGAGAGAGAAAAAAAAGTGGAGAAAGGAAAAAAAGGAGAAAGAAAAAAAGACGTAAAACCCAGGGAACTCAACCAACTTCGCCACGACCATAGGATAATGTTGGCGTACACAAATATAAAAAAGGATGTATACGAGCACATTACATATATGTGTATTTCTACTATGCATTATAGTTTAGTGAAACTATATAACGTATATATAACGAGATGAGATGAGAGAAGAAGTAAAAGACGGCGACGGGAGAGAAGGGAAAAAATTGTAGTAATGGCAAGTAAAGTAGGTAAAGCTTTTTTCCTCTCTTCTCAGAGCTTCGTCTTCTGTTTTCTGTATTATTACAAAAGTAAGTACATCCTTTCCATATCCATATACAAACATTATACTGCTTCCATTTTTACAATATAAGCTTTTCCTATATACATTTCCCTTCCTTTTCATATTGCAACTACATAGAACACACCACCACCACCATCGTCATCATCATCTTAGAAGCAGTACAATAACAAGAAAAGGAGTGAGAGAGAGAGAGAACAACTCTTTTTTCTCATTCTTTTTCTTCTTGTTCTTCTTCAAGAGGTCTTATTTTTTTCTTGAGAGATTCTCGTTTGTTGAGAGAAAAAAAGTAAAAAATAAAATATAAAGGGGAAAAGGCATGGCTTGTGTTGTGAGAGAAGAAGTAATAAAGGAAACAAGTAAAGGTTTGTCTTTTTTGTCTTGGTGGTGGTATGGTGGAATGGCATGGTCTGTTGGTATAATGGCATGATGATGTGTTTCTTCGTCTCTCTTCTCTCCTATTTTTTATATGGTTTTTCTCTTCTCTTCTTCAACATCTCATCAACAGAAAACATTGCAATGCTCATGTATACTTGATGATGATGGCATAAGGTATGTAGACAGGGAATAGATATAAAAGTCGGCTTGACTTGAAAGTATGGCGGTGGTGATGGTGGATGTGGATGGTCGGTTGCTTTTTCTGCTGTTTTTCTTCTCTTTTTCTGTGTTCGGGGAGGAGAGGAGGCGAAGGAAGGAGAGAGGAGACGCGACACACAAGAGGAAAAAAGGAGAGAAGCCAGCAGAAATACTTAGGCCTTCAATGAAAAAGAAAAAATAAGAGAATGAAATGAAGCGAACCAACATAACATAATATCAGTGTTATTACCACTGCTACTCTCTCTCTCTCGCTCTTTGCCAACAGAGCAGAATAAAAAGAAAAAAGGGAAGAAGGAGGATGACGATGATAATAATATAAAAAGAGTAGCGGCAATGGCAATGTTGCTGTTGGTGGCGGATATGTATGTGCACTAGAAAGTATATAAAAGTCTATTTGGACAATATCTATGTGAGTAGTGTTTTATCAGGAAGTATGAACAGAACAGAAACACCAGCCAACTCACAAGGCAGCAGCAAAAATAAAAAGAATATTTTTTTATCGCAGAGAACAAACTATGAGGAGATGTGATGTTGGTTCGTTCGTGGTGCGGTACTTAAAGAACTTCTTTATTCTTGTGTATACTTTGTATTCTGATGATCATGATGATATGCTCATATGCACAAACATACATCCTTACAAAAAATATTTTATTCTTTAGAAAAGAAGAAAAAAGGGAGAAAAAACATGGCATATCATAAGTGAAGCCTTTTTGAACGGATGCAGCAGCAAAAGCAACAACAACAACATCGTCGTCGTCATCATTGTGATTGGATGGCATGGACGGATGAAAAAGCGGATGAGGATGTGAGTGAGTGAAGGAGTAGAAGCAGCAGCGGCAGAAAAAAAGAAAAAGGAAAAATATATAAGTGAGGAGAGAGGAGAAGAGTAGAATTTCTATGTATATTATTCATGTGCATAATATGCCATGCCATTTCAAAAAAGATGTACTTTAACCCAAGTCTCTAAAGTCGGTACTTTAAGGAGAAGGAGACTCACAATTTTGCTGTGCTCAGCTCAACTCGTCAGTGGTAGTGCTCTCTCAAACAACAAGAAAAGTATCATCGTCATCATCATTCTCATCCTCGACATCACAACAAGTTTTTTTTGAGACAACCAGAAAAGACGAAAGTTGAAAAAAAGGAAAACAAGAATTTTTTAAAGCAAAAATTTGAGAGAGAGAAGTGTATATTCGCATATATTATGCATATGAGTGTGACTTTATATGTTTATTATATGCATTTTCCAAAATATATGCATATACATACATCCTACTCACGTGTACTCTACTTGACTATGTACATGTTCAAGTCATCATTACTTTTTCTTGACTATGTATTTTTTCACCAAAAAAATAGAGAACAATGCAATGGGTGGCTGGTTGCTTTGCTAGTTTTCAAGTTGTAACAGCAACACCACCATCCTCTCATATCACTTTTTAGCATGATGATAATCACCAACAAAAAAACCAAAAGAAAAATACATTTTTTTCCTCCATTCGTTCACAACTTTATGTATTTTTTCTTTTTTTCTTTCAAAAGAAAAGATATTGCATTAAGGCTGTGGCAATGGCAGTAATAACTTTTTTGCAACATGACATGGTAGATGTATGTATGTTCATTCACATGAAATGATAGCAAAGCGATAGCAAAAAACAGAAAATGAGGAAAGAAGACAGACGAAGACTATAATGTGTGTTGTATGTAGACTCTGAAAAAATAGACCGGAGGAGTGAGCAGATCAAGCAAGCTAAAAACAGTGTAATAATGTATTATATTATTTGGAGCAGTGGCAGCAACAAACAAAACAGCGGCAGCAGCAGAAAGCGAGAGAGTCATGATGATGATCATCAAGACCAAACATCAAAACCAACAAAAACAACACATGACGACGATGGTGATGATGATGATCAAGGATGTTTTGCTTCTGTACGTTTTCTATACACAAACATCAGATATCGCATCACAAAATACAATATATATACCTACATTAAGGCAAAAGCAAGTAAAGCCAGGCTTCACATCGCATCACACATTGTGTTTTTGTATCGACAGCGGCAGTCAAGTGAATATAGCGTGTGTACAATGTAAAACTACCTTATTTTATGAGGATCACAGAAAAGAGAAGAAAAATTGTTACGTTATACGTTATATAGCAATGTGTGTATGTAGGCAAACGGCATTTATATAGAAAAGAGATAGATTATTCAGCTCTCTTGTTTTTTCCTTTAACTGTTATGTATGATTATTGTGTGGTTGGTGTGTGCGGTGGTAGTGGCTGAGTGACTAGCTACTGTTCTTTTGCAACTATTTTTTGTGCACACAAAAAAAGACAAGTGATTTTTTTTTCTCTCTCTGACTCTCCGCCTGTCTGACTGATCCTCTCTCTCTCTCGCCTTTTATTTTTCCTCTGGTTCCTTTTTCATTGTCACTTGCTATTTTCCACTAACAAAGTACACATACAAGAGTACTCGTCAGTATGCTTTTTCCCGTATGAAAATGGATGGGAATGAAAAATGTACATGGCAGCAGCGGCAACAGCAGTGGTAAAAAGAAAGAAAAGTATGTACAATTTCCATTCTATTTGGTTGTGTGGTGGTTTGGTTGGGATTTTTGGTACGTTGGGTCGGGATTTTTTAGCAACCAGAAGGGAAAATAGAAGCAAAAATTATGTTGCCACTATACTGCATTGCAATGATGACGGTGGTATGGTGGTAGTTGCAGAAGTAGCGACTGTCTGGCTGGATGAGATTTTATTTTGTTAGGATTGCTAACTAAAACACCGGAGGATCCACAGCAGTAGACACGCAGCAGGGAGAAATTCGGAGAAAAGGGGTAAAATAATACAATACATTATGGCGTAGAGACAAAAACATCAGTCCACTCAGTCCAGTAAAGTAGGTAGGAAGTTTGGTGGTGGTTTTGGTGTGGATATAGTGGCCAAAAGGAAAGGGGGACTCTGTCTCTCGGTGAATATACGAAAAAATATAATGATTGTGAGCATGCTATCTCTAATGCGCTGTCCAGCAGCATCGCAGCAGTCCAGCTAAACAACTCTCAGATAATATAAAATGCTCTTCCCATGTTTTCCCTGGAAATAAGTATAATATACGCAGTAAGGAATAGTATGGATATGAGTGTGAAAACCAGTAGCAGGAAAAACCAAACCAGAGCAGCAGCCAAAGCATCAAAAAGCTTATTATTATTATCATTCTTTTTTTCCTACTTTATTTCTGCTGCTCCGTTGTTATTGCTAAAGGATATTTTTTCTCTCTTCCTCTATCCTTCTCAACTCAGCACTCACTCTCCACCACCAACACAAGAGCACCAGCAGCAGAGAATTTTCATTGCAATAAATATTCTGCGACTTCATTTGCTCCGGCTTCTGTTGCTGTTCATCATGATGACGATGAGAGTTACAAAAGAAATGAGCATGTATAAAAAAGTAGGTACTACACCCTTAGATTTTGACATGCATGCTTGCATGCATCCATTGTTATTATTGTTATCACATATCATCCTCATCATCAGCAACAACATCACATCATCATCATCATCGTCGTCATCATCTCATGTGAAACTGGGTCTGTCTCAACTCTCAAGAGTACAGAACAGAGGTAGCATCAAGTATAGTGGCATGACAGCAAGTAGTAGTCTGATTGTGAGTCTACCCAACCACCTCACCTCCTCTGGGTGGTTTTATGTATGCATCATCCTCATCATCATGATCATCATAACAATAATAGCCAGCCAACACCACCAGTTCAATTCTTCTTCTCTCCTTATTCTCATATAAAATATTTTATTCAGTCTGTGAGACACATTCACAATATCACATCAAGTGTGAATGAGAAGAAGTAAAAAAATATGTATAAAAGTATGAATCTTGAATGTCTCAACATTTTTTTCCTCCTTCTTATTATTTTTTTCTAGCTCCTTCGATTCTCCTTCTTTACTGACACGTTATGCAAGAACAGAAGAGAGTCTTCTCCTTTTTTTTCTTTTCAAGTAACACACAAGACACAACCACCATACCAAGTAAAAAAGATAATAATAATCATATACTATACACAGCCTTGTATATATAATATGGATGTAATTTAGGTTTTGCTACACATATAGAGCTTCATAACATCACACTACCACCTTACCAGAATATACATTTTTTTCATATCTCTTTATTTTTTTCTTCTTCTTCGTCTTTTCAGAAAAAAACGACAAGACAAGCCATCACCATCATCATCAGTAATAGAAGCAGAGAGAGAGTGTGTGTGTGTGTTTGTGCTGTGCAGCAGCAACATCATTTCATCTCTCAGGAAAAAAAGAAGTAGCACAAAAGCCAGCAGCACCATCATCATCAACAACAACAGACAGGCAAGCAGAAAGATGAGATGAGAGAGAGAATACGTAGAAAAGTATAAAAGCACAAGTGTACAATATATACACCTTCTATACACATATCATCATCACCCACTACCTCTATATAATCTATATAATATATGTATGTACTTTAGATGATATGATGTTGTCTGCTATCAAGGCAAAAGAAGCAAAAAAAAGTTATAAAAAGCTTCATTATTATAAGAGCACCACCACACAACCAACCACCACCACTCTCTGTATGCCACCATCTTCATCATCGTCATCCTCGTCGTCAACATCATCATGCCATATAGCAAACCAGCAGCTCTCTCTCTCTAACTCTCTTTCTGTCTTCTTTTCAGAGAGTTTTGAGGAATAATGGAATAGAAAGAGTGACTTTTTCCTCTCTCTCTCTGTCTCTTAGATAAACATGTATGCATTTGTGTGGTGGTGTGTCGTCGTCAAAGCTGTCTTCTCACATCACATGAAAATATACTTATGGATCTTTGGATCTTATACCTTTGTACCTTGTACTTGCACTATAATTGTAATGTATGTATACTGTATTCAACGTACATTTTTACCATCATCGTCTACTTTTCTAGTCCTTCTTCTTCTTCATCGTTCTTTTCTGCTTTTTCTTCTTGGTTTTATACTGCAACTTGGGTTTTTACTTCAAAAAAAAAATATCTACAAAAAAATTGCCACTGACTCCGACGACTCTCATAGTCTCATGATGTTCGTAGACTGTGATGACTACTGTGTCCTGAAATGTTATCATCTGACTTATCTTTTCTTTGTAAAAAAATGTAAGTGGCAATATAAAAAAGGAAAGTAGAACCATGCATATACATACATGTGTACATGTAAGTTTTATATGACATCATAAGTATACATGCATATCTTAGTGTATATTTTCGCTCTCATATCAACTCTAGAACATCATCAACAACATCAGCACGACTTTTTCCCCGAAAGAAAAAGAGCAAAAAGGCTTGGGAAGCTGGCAATGATGATGATGATGAGAAGAAAACTCTCTCGTTTTCTTATATTCTTCACTTCTCTCTCTACATGCCCGCCTGGTTTCTTTTTTGGCTCTTGAGCTTTTGGTGGTACTTCTTGGCAAAAAAAGTCTTTTTGACTACTTTTCTACGCTTCTCTGTGTTTTATAGAAAAGTAGCAAACACATCACATCACCACCACACACCACCAACTTCTCTCTCTCTCTTCCTTTTCAGCTCTTCTTTCTTTCTAGTCAAGGCAAAACGAAACTAGACATCCAAAGGGAAAAAAGTAGCAGAGAGACAAGCAAACCCATCGCATTGCTATAATATGGCCTTCCTTTTTTCTCTCTACAATGATACTAGTCTTCATCTTCATTTCACTCCTCTCTCTTTTCTTCCCTTTCGTCTTTTTATTATTATTACCCTCAAAAAAATAGAATGTACATAAGCTTTGTATGTATCTACCATAATAACCATACAATCATCAAGATGATGATCATGATCATCGTCGTCTTCGTCGTCATTCTCACAGACCCAAATCCCAACTAGCACCGCCACCACCACGTGTTATATAGATAATACAAGTTTAACAAAGATATATGATTATCTGTCTTGTTCTATATCAGATCTTAGCCTTCTCTCCTTTTTTTCCTTCTCAGCCAACAACCTATTTCTATTCACCAGCTTTTTTATGCTTAATGCATGCAGGCATGTATCATGCTCCATGGCCATGAGTTTTCCTCCTTTTTACTCCTCTTTTTTTCTACTTTTACATTCTCATTTTCTCTTTACTGCTCCTTGAAAGAAAAGGGAAAAATATACGACACAAAAAACATACACAAAACTTGACTAGCACTGCGCACCTACTTCTCAGTCTCTTTTTGACTTTACTTCAACTTGTCTTATTATTCGACTTTTTAGTTTTTTTGGGCTACCGCTTCTCCTCATTATCATCACTTCTCCTCACAGCCAACTCAAAGTCAAACCAACAAAGTATGAATTCACTGAAAATAATATTTTGTTGTAACATTACCATCACCAGAATGCAATGCACCAAATAAGTAACATGGAAATAATCTTAAAAAATAGAAAAAACGAGAGAGGAAAAAGCATGTAAAAGTTTTTTCACGAGATCATATAGAAAGATTAGTATAAGAATGCATGTCTTTATACTGTATGTACATGTATACCATATCGCCACACACCAAACAACCACCACCATCCACCGTCAGTGCCATCATCAGCATCATGATCATCATAATATCCTTCTCTTCCTTCTCACACAGCCATCAACATCTCTTATTTTTTCCAAGCCAGCCAAAAAAGCTCGTTCCAAAAAATGCCCTCGTTTTCCTCTCTCACATGAAAAGAGAGAAAAACGAAGGACGCGAGAATATGTGTGTTTCTACACAAAAAGTAGTTACTAGTTAGCAAGCTCTCTCTCGCACTCTAGAGTAATATTATAAAAAAGAAAGAGGAAAAGTAAAGCGAGCAAACGAAGCAAAAGAAAAAAGGCAAAAGCCAAAAAAAATATAAGGAGGAAGAGAGAGGAAAAAAGAAGACTGACGATGATAACAACAACGTCGACTTAAAGAGAGAGAGAGGATGAGGAAGAAGAGGCAAATAGAACAAGAGACCGAGAGAGATGAGTAGATGAGAGGACAAAAAGGCCGAAAAGGACTCTGCTGAAATGAGCGAACACACAAGTAAAACTGCTGCTGTTAAAACTACGTAATAACGTCGCCTCTTTCTGTACAGACATTCATTTTTATAGGGAAAAAGATGGTGGTGGTCTGATGGTCTGAGTCTCATGGTCTCCTTTTCATATCAACATTCATTCTAACTAAGCATATCTCTATTTATCTCACTACTTTGCTTTCAGAGTTTTTCCTATAAGCTTTTGTGTGTTGTGTTTGTTTGTGTGCTATATGGTCTCTCTCTCTCTCTCTCTTTCCTCTCCTTTTCCCACTAATTTCAGCTGATGATGTTGATGGTGATATAGCGTGTGAGCGTTGAGTTCAGTCAGGCTGATGTGATGATGACGATGATGATGGTTGGTTGTTGGTGGTGGTGCTCTCTGTGAGTGCGCCTACTTCTGTGCACTTACTTTGTTGCCTCATCTACTGCTTTTCTTGTTATTCGTAAAGATGACTATGCTACTGATGATCATGATGAGTTTTCTTTTCTTTTTCCTTTTTTTCCACCACCATCATCATCTCAACTACCACCACCCATGTCATAGTCACCATAATCATCGCCATCAACATCTCGTCGACTACTACCATGTAAGGTTTCCATTCAAGTAATAAGACATTAAGAAAAAAAGACAGAGAGAGACATAGGCATACATACACAGAAAATCAGACTTTGCTATCTCAAAAAGACAACAACGAACGTCACAAGAGCAAAAATGCACTGCACTGACTGCCTTTTGTTGCTGATGATTATGAGGTCTATCATCAGCATCATCATCATCAACATCCTCGCACAGGTCGTACTTATTTTTTTATTATTCTGCTTGCTTGTAGGTAAAATGAACAGTGGAAAAGCAAAGAGAACTTGTTTGTTTCTTCTGTGAACCTATATACATAACTTATAGACAGAACACAATATCTACATAGATTTCTTCGTCTTTCGCGTCTTCATACTTGAACATCATTATCATTATCATCATGCTGATCAACAGCGGCAGCAAGCAGCATCATCAGCATCCTCATTGCCACACTCATCCTCATCATCAAAAACATCTCCAACTCTTCTCCTTCAAAACTCCGCAGTCTTTTTCCTCCTTCTCATCTCTCATTATTATCATCATGAATCATCATCGCTTCTTCCTTTTCGTCCAAAACCAAGTAGCAAAAATATAAATATATTTTAGAATCTTACGAGTTTGCACATTACACATGAAATGAATGTACATCACATTATTCTAGTACATTCATGCATCCATACACATCCTCTTTTGCAAGCTGAGTCGAGTTGCGATGATAATAATAATGATGATGATTTTGATGCTGATAAGTAAAGTCTACACGAAGTAGACCAAGCAACATCAGAATCATAAAAGCAACAGCAGAAACATGAGAAGATGAGTGAGCCGACCAGACAGCAGCATAAAAGCAAAAGTCAAAAGAGCCAAAAGCACAAAGTCTACTCTTCATTATGATACCACCACCACCATCCAACCAGCCAACCAAGCCATCATGATCTCTGCGCCTCCACTCTACCAAACCACTCTGCTGCCTTTTTTACCTTGAATTTTACTCTGCTCCTCTGATCATCATCACGAGCAGCAGTAGGAGCAGCACTATTTCCACCACCGCATCGTTGTCATTATCATTAGCAAAGTCAGTTTGAGCCACCATCATCCGCTTTTACGCAGTCGAGTGGAGTGAGGTATGGAGAAGAAGAGCTAATCTTTTTTTACAACAGCGCAACAATGCCAGAAAAAAGAAGAAAAACGGCATAGGACGTTATGAGAGATGTGATGCTCCAATGCGGCACACAAGATAGTCAAGAAGATGAAGAGGAGTAGGAGAGGAGGAGGAATATTTTTTATTATTATGGATGACTTGTATTGTGTCTCAAATACTTTGTTGTAATCTCTCTCAAAAATATTTTTAAGTAGACAGCTAACCTGGAAAAAAAGTATACAGGTACATAATATTCATGAAGTTTCATGGAAAAATGGGAGAGAAAAGTAGAAGCTTTTAAAAGAATAATATTTATCCAGTCCAGAGTCCACAGAGAGAGGTTTTACATTTACAGATGCTGCTGCTACGGGTTGGTATTTTTTATGACTCCTATTCACTCTCTCTCTCGTCGTATGTTTTTCCTTCTTGGCCATTCCAAGAAGTAGCAAAAAGAAATAAAGTGGTAGACGTTCTTGTAACCATCTTGTAGTATTGACTCACTAACTGGCTTCACTTTGACTGAAGAAAAGTAGAAAAAAATATAGTTATAAAGTCAAAGTCAAAAAGGGCACTCTAAATTGTAAGTAGTACATGCATTCATTTTTTTTCAATTCCAACTCTGCAAAAAAAACCATGTCAGTAGACAAGACACCACCAACCGAACCATCAAAGTGGATTATGTGGATGATAAAAAATGAGCAACTTGCATTGCAACACAACACAGATATCTCATCAGGTAGATACATATTCTTTCTCACTCGGCTTATGTAATAAAAAACAACAACAAAAATAGGACCGTCATGTCATCATCATCAAGCATGCACAAAAAAACTCACCACTGCTTGCTGACTATCGTCATCAAAGCCGTCATATATTCCAACATTTTTTTCATTCCATAATAACGATAATTTCTTCTCTTTCAGTCAGTCAGTCAGCTAGCAAGTATGGCAGAGTTTCTCAGGGACAAACACTTGAAAAATGTATAAATGGATAAATATAATGGGGGAATCGTATTATCAAAAGAATACATGGTGATGGTGGCGGTCGTGGAATCGTATAATAATCATCATCATCATAATAGCACGTTTTTACGTGCATTCATTGTACTAAAATACAAACAAAACACACGTTTTTTTTGTGTATTTCGCACAACAGCGGCATAAGCCGAGGAGGAGAACTAGAGAGCTAGGCATATGGGTATAAATACCTAAATACATAATAAAGTTTATATGATGCCACCACCAACAACAAGAACGGATGGCTTGATGAGCCAGTGGTGGTGGTGGTGGAATAATGTAAGCCAAGTCAAGTCAAAGTCAGCGAAATAACGAGGATGGAATGATGGAGGAGGATGAAATGACGAT